>VWZS01000654.1:2980745-3001526 GCA_013397075.1 Rhabdornis inornatus
GTGTGGGCACAGGAGGAGCGAGACACAGGATTGCAAGCAAGCAGGAGGCAGAACATATTCCAAAGTTAGGGATGTTACCAGTGAGCTGGACCAACCTGCTGCTTCCCAGCAGTGGTCACAGAGAAGCTGCTTATGCTTGCTCAGCACAAGCAGTACCGCTGCATGCCTCAGTACCAAAACTCGAACCCAGAAAATCTGATCTCAGTCCTCATCTCTACAGTAGCAATAGTTTAATCACAGCAGCCATCTCTCTCACAGAAGGATAAAAAATTGGGCCCAGTGATGCAACACTGACCACTAGAATGCCACTGGAAACGTCATCATCAGTTTAAATGCTCTCTGTTCATGGGCAATTTCTCAAAAAAACCCAAAACTATCAGGAATCAGATTTAAAGAATAAAAACAGCAAGAAACAGAAGTGGCTTGTTTGGCTGTTTTTTACCCCTTAAGATATCCTTAGTCTATGTCAGGCAAATCTTACTGGTGCCCTGCCTTAAGGAGAAGCTTTCTCACCTCCAGTGCTATCTATCCCCTCCGGTGGTGCTTAAAAGTGAGGAATTAAGGTCACAATGGCAATGTTGGTAAGAGATCAGGCACTGTAACTGAGAATGCATAATGTAAAATGAAGACTCTTTTGCACTACCTCATCTCAGGTTTAATACTATAAGAATTTATTCTTAAGGACACTGTAGGTAAACTGGATTTGCCTGAACAGCCTGCGTGTGGTATCTCTTTAGGTGGAGGCTTTGAGCTTCCTGGCTCATTGCGCCATCACCCTACGATGGTAAAAAGAAAAAAAAAAAAAAAGCAGCTATTAATAATCAAGCAGACAGAATAGTCAGGGTGCAGAGGAGGAGAGGGAAACCTTTAGAGACACAAGTTCACACCTCCCCAAGAGCCACTTCCTGTCAATCCATGCAAAGCAATAACCACTCTGTTTTCTGCATTTCATCAGATTCAGAAACCGTTGTCTTAACTACACCTCACCAATGGACTAGAGAAGTTCAGACAGCTCTGAAACCTCTTGCTGCCGCATACAAACAGGAGCCAGCCTTTGCCTATTCATGAAAATGCTGCACATTTTCACTCACCTGTGGCACGCAGAGAGTTACCAGGCACACCCTGAGAAAATTAATCAGACTCCCTATCTTTCATAGTCTCCTCTGTTGGCTTCAGCTTCTTGTAGAGAAAGGAAATAGTTAACTCTTGCATTTGTTCTTACCAAGTATTTTGGACTACACTTTGCTATGGCACGCAATAGCTGCCCTCTCCTCATCTCATTAACGCTGTACTGATGTACCACACAGCAATGAAATAGGTCTTGCTTTATTTTCATTCAATGCTATGCCAAGTTCAAATTTAAGAAGGTCACAATGGTTTCTCCAGCACAATCAGAAATGAAGAATAACTTAAAAACAAACTACAAACCCAAAATGTTATTTCAGTTTTCCTCTCTCAAGTCTAGTACGAGTAAAAATGTCTGGATCATTTCCACAATGAAAACATGTAAATTAATTAATTACCCTCTTACATCGATTGATGCAAGTTATTTTGGTTGAGAACAATGCAAGTCACCCACAGTTTACAGAGCAATATGTCAATAACATGAGCTAGATCTGCTGAAGAAAGTATTTGTTGTAGCCTAAAGCTATTTTTGCACACGCATAACCTTGAATTACAGTTTTTAGAAAAAAACCCATCACTTTCATGTTCTGATTAGCAACTAGTAAGTTGAAACTTGTTTTTCCTCACATATTAATGAAGCTATTAATGTACTATACAAAAATACATGTAAGAAGGTTACACAGAGCATATTACCACCTTTCATTATCCCAGCAAATGAAAAGTGACAAAACCAAAAAAAATACAGAAAAAGCTTTTTCATCAAGAAAAAAGAATGCTTCAAGGCATCAAGTGTTACTCTCTCAGCAAGTTTTCTCTTCCTCCAACCCCCCAAGCATATTTGCATGAAGAAAATAAACCTGTATAAACAAAATGTCACTACAGATGAAGCCTCACTTTCCATTAGAGCTCTAAAACACTTAATAGGACCTTCTGTAAACGGGCCAGAGCTGCTTGCTGCTACAGCCAGACCTGTGACACCAAGCCCCAGGCACTCTGGTCAAGAAGCAGGACACAATGCCACACCCATGCTGGGGGAGGCAAGAGGGACCCAGCATAGGTGTTGCTAGAAAACAGGCTCAGGGTTGGAGATGATGAGACAGTGATGGTCAAAGAAACTTCACACAGTCTGAGGTGTGACTACAGCTATCCATAAAATGGCAATGGTTACGACCTGCATGTACATCACCCTCCCAGCACACCCAGCTTGGGGCATGCATCTCAAAGCCCTTACACAGCAATCCCATAAAAATTAAGGGCCTTGCCGGTTTGCTCTTTTTAAAATTTGGGCAAACAAAAATGAGTCATAAGTACCAGAAATCTTCAAATATGCAAATATATACCGCAAGGAATCAAAACATTTACCCGACACCTGCTTGCTGGAGGATTTAACTCAGTCAACAAAATTTGCGGGTAACTTTCTGCTGACTACCCAGCTTCTTGTCACCATCTCAGCTTCTGGGGATGAAGAATCTGGGATTCCTGTCAGAAAACTGTCTCCCACTCCTGTCTCTTGTGTTAACTTTCAAGAGCAATATGGGAGAAAACTGTGAAGTTTCACATTCCTCCGCAAGCCAAGTTTCTGGAGAAAGCTCACTTCGTCACCTCCTCCCTCCTCTCAAATCTCCTCCAGAGCCAGAGATATAAGAAATCTGATTTTATTCACTCCCCTGAACTTGCAGCATCCTGCATTACCACCTCTCTTGAGGATAGCTCTGGTATCACTCAGTGCTGCTGGCTGGTCCCCAGCGGGACACCAGCTATGAAGGGCAGCTCAGTGACAATCCCGACCAGCCACAAAGCTCCCAGTATCAGCTGCAGAACAGACCATGGGTCCTGCTAACTTCACTCTCCAGCTGCTAGGAGAAGGATTTCAGCTGCTAATCTGCATTACATGAAGTTGTTGCCCTAGAAACCTAAGTGATATTATAAATTCAAGCTAAAAAAAAAAAAAAAAAAATTGTTTTTGCAGAAACTTTGTACTTCTCGCTATACCTTTTCCTCCTCCCTGTATTTCTGAAATGGCTTAAAACCCAATAAATGCAAATAAAATCACAGAAACACATGAAGCAGCCTTCCAATTACAGACAGGGAGCAATTTTCAAGCACTAATATTACCTGCATCTTTTTGGACATCATATTGAGACCTGGCAAACTAAAACAGTTATTGCAATGAGGTTATATTACTCAGGTCCAATTAACAGCAGATGTAGAAGTGAAATGAGATAAACACTACTTTATGCTAGCAGTCTTACTGAGTCTGTGGCATTACCAAAGATCAAAAGAAGCATCTTAAGCAAGATATTCTCACTGCAAAATAAATAAATACATTTTAATGAGAAGGAAAATATCCTGTGTGTCAAGAATTAGCAACTTGAATGTGGAGCGAGACTCCCTGACTGCAATGGAAAGCAAACCTTAAAAGCATCAGATTAACCACCAGCTTGCAACAACAGCTCACCCTATCACTTCTTAAAGCCCAAAATACAGAAGGAAATGTAAACTAATACATATTCTATTTCTGCAGGATACGTATTTTCCCTACTCACCTCCTTACAGACGGATATTACTTCTCCATAGGTGTATTATCTCTCTGTATTTCTATTTCCAGAAAGCAATAAAAGAATATGTATTAATCTGAGGCCACCATAGAAACAGGAAAAAAAGTCCCAAAAGTCACCTCCTTTCCTCCTCAAAAACTTTGACCAGATATATGAGATTGAAGATGCTACAACAGAAAATCCAAACTAAAAAAAATCTGAAACAATACGAAAATCCAAATAACTAAATAAACAAGAAATAAGAAGTAAATAAATCAATCAGAAAATCCAAATAAATAAAATCCAACAGAAAATTTTAAAAGGGGGATCTGACCTGGTTTTTCATATCTTATATAAAATAGGTGAAGAGAAAAACCTTCAACCTCTTAAAAATTCTTGAAAAATTCATTTCAAAGATGACTGAATAAGATCACAAATTGTGGGTTAGACCTTTAATGTACAAAAAGCGAGACAGAAAAAAACACTAAAATATATCCAAGAATTCTTTTCAACCACTCATTTGCTAAAGCTACGAGAGGTAAAACCATGGAATGATCACAGGAAGGAATACTAACTGCAACCTAGACTTGCATTACAAATACCCATATTTCATCAAAATAAAATCCACATCCAACCATATAATATAATGATTTTTATCTGTTGGGTTGACTCCTCCTGAAGTGAAACACAGTTCTGGAGCTGTGCTATAAAACCAGCGATACCACAGACTCCAGTTTCACATCCTTCGTTTTCATGAACATGCCAAGTATTTCTCCCTTTCAATTTTAGGCTTAGGTTTTATAACCTAAAAGCTAAAGTTTCTCTCAGACAGCTACATCTCATACTAGAGATTTTATTAGGCAGTTTTTCACTTGTATTTGCACACTGTGTGAAATCCACAGTTCTGCAAAAACAGAATTCTGTGCTTACAACAGGGAAAACCCAACAACCAGATGCAGGAGTGCCACACCTAAAGAAGCTCATGCCATGTCATATGAGGGATGTTTCCAGTTGAATGCTACTACCACAAGCTGACAACAAAGCACCAGTGAAGAAGTGGGACAGAGCAGAGAAGGCGAAGGCACCTCCCTTTTATTGCAAATTCACAGTGATACTTCCAAAGCCACTGAGACACATAAACATGACGCCCCAAAATACCAGGTTTACTTTGAGAGACAGCTGTGCAATGAGGCTATTCCAAAATTCCTTGTAGGATGGGCTGCAGAAGCAAGACCCTGTGGTATAGAGAGACTTCCACCTCCCTCTGGAGGCAAGAGAGCCACATTCATTTAATTTTTATCTTTCATTAACAGATTCTATGGATTTATTCGATACCTTGAAGAAGACTGGACTTCTTGTCCTAATCATTTGGCAGGTTTGACTTTCATTACTCATGCAACTGATTCCACCATACAGCTGTGCATTAAATAAAGGATCATTTCTTCTCAGAAACTCCTCACTCCAAAATATAAGCCTGTTATACACCAAGAAATTATTTTAATATCTCATACGCCTTTAGTACTGCATCACTGGTTTTACAAACCTCTAGAAGACTCCAGAAATTGTTTGTATAACTTCCTAAGCCTGCAAAGTAACAGGATGACTCAGTTGATTTATTTACATTTTCTTTAATTTGGCATGTTAGCCGTCAGAGACATTACTTTGTTGTCATCTCCACTCAAATTCTGCCTTGTTAGCGTCTAGAGAAATCAATGCCACGAAGCACTTTATTTTTATAACTGCATCTTCTTTCAACCTAGAGCTTCATTAATGTGATAACTAAACAGGTACACAGCTCGCTGCCTCTCTACGTGTTAAGTAAATTTATACAAAAATAAAAAGAGAAAAATTAGATGAGGATGCTTTTTAATTCTGTGCATGCACATACTTATTTTTTATTAAAGCATCTCATTCAAGTTTATGAAAGTTTTTTAAACTGTTTGGAGAATACCTAGAGGGTTTCAAGGTGCAACAACCATCTCTTGTTCTTTTCCACCCCACAGCCTAAAAAATGGCTCAACCATCTTGTACGAGATAGAAAATGGGAGAAGAACACTTTTAATTTTAAAAGTGTTCCTAAACAACTCTATTTGGATGAAAAACCTTTTCTGTCAAAGCCAAAGCAACCAAACATAGGTAAAAATTTAGAGGTTCCAAAGCATTTTTAGAACAATGGCTCAATCCTGATTTTTCACCATATTTTCCACTGAAGCAGCAGATTTGGCTTCCCAGGGTGCTGACAGGTCTCCTGCTGCAGCTTTGTACTCACCACTCAGGCCAAGAGCATTCCTGGCTTACCACTGCCAATGCATATCCCACCCAATGTGCTGTCATTGCACCAGAATCCCACCCCAGTTCAGTTCTTCCAGTTGTTTCAAGTTTCCTAGATCAAAATGTCCTTATCTGAATCTCTCATTCAATAAATGTAAGTCTGCATAAAGACAGGTTTGAAATTTTCTTTCCTTAAGAAAATTAAAATAAGTAATGGTTAATACTAATAGACTTGATTCTGTTTTGTATTGACATGCCCATATTCTGACCCACAATCACTCCTCCATCATCCCCAGGATGTTTCCAAAAAAGGCTAAGTTAAATGGTCACAGCCTCTTTCCTATTCTACCTTATTTGATCCCCAGATATATCATGACAATGGCATAATCCCTTCAATAACTTCAAACCTCAAGAGCCAGAACTACAACCATAATCACGTAACTAAATAATGAGGCTTCACAGTGCAAAATGGAAGCAAAAGAGCATTCCCATTTTGCCTTGCCAAACTCCAGTCCTTCTTTCAGTGACCTCCTCATTATGTGCAAAATAATTGGACTCTTACCCTGATGCCCATTGGGGAGCGGGAATTGTGTCGTCACTTGCTCATCACACAAATGGCTTTCTGAATCAGGGCACCTCGGCTCCTGCCCACCCATCCCCTGTGACAGCAGCCCTGAGCAGGGGGGTCCCACGGCCCCTGTGCCACCCACACCGAGGCACGGTCTGCCTTGCATGGGGCACACAAAGAGACAGTGCCTCGCACCAAGGTCAGCAATCACATGTGCCACACAATGATCTTGCATGGCCTCAATTAATCTGCCTTAGTCTCTCCATCCATAAAGCCCGAAGACAATGGATTTGGCTATCTCTGCATGGGAATGCAGGGCTGACACAAGTTTTATCCTTATTTTCAACGATCAAAATAAAACATGTTTTCTACAATTCTGACTACTCTTTGCTTGATGAAACCAACCTCTGATTAAACTGCCATCTCAGCTTCCTCACTGTGCAAGGATTGCAAGTCTCTTTAGGGTCCTTTTCAGCTCACTGACCCACTTGCTACCAAAAACACAGGCATTAATAGAACTTCCTCTCTTTTAGTTCCTGCTATTGCCTTCTTCCTAATTGCTGCTTCCCAAATAGAGCTCCTGTAAGTTATGCGTGCTTACCTCTGTCAAAAACTTTCATCCAAAACTTCCACAAAACACAATGCCCAAGTGCCCTCAATAGCAGGTATCTACAAAAAGTATATTAGCAATTCTAATCATTCTGGATCTTCAAATCAAGAGAAGCCTAGTAGTAAGTAACATAGTCTCTCTCATTTTCCTAAATATTTTTCTTAATTCTTTTCTCTCACCAATACAGTTTTCTAACAGACACTAGTGTGGTAGCACTGCTGGAGGTCACTAAATTCACCCCAAACGGTAAGTGGGGAATTTTTCTCATCCAATTCAGCCATCTGAAATTTATGAATCTAATCTAAATTAGTCAACTCCACTGCCACAATAATCAATGTAAGCACCACGAATCACCCACCCCAAGTGCCTGGCCAGATACATGGGAAGGAAGGAATGAAACCCACCTGGAAGTGCTTATCATTAACCACAGAGGGAGGCTCTGTTACTAAGCTAGGGTGACCTTTCATGCATGGAATTCCTTTATCTCTAGCTCTGCTGATGATAAGGAGGCCAGGAGTCCTGTCTTCTTTGGCAGGGAGGACATCAGTTCCCAGGACTCGGACAAATTGCAGCTCATGGGTGATATCTGACTACCTCAGTATCTGAACCAGTTTTCTTTAGAAAAATACCACGTAAGTACTTCAGTGCTGCTCTCAATAGTCTCTTATAGGAAAGGGAAGAGCAGGAGGGAAACCTTAAGTTAAATCAACAACATGCACAGTGCCCTAATCAACATGAGTGACTTTTTAAGCACTGCAGTGGTAGGTCAAGCTCATGTGTCTTCCTCTTGTACAGAATTGCTGAGCATAGTCTGCTGCTCATCAAAAATCTGAGGACAGCTGGGTCCCAGATCTCACTCAGCCTCTAGTACTTAAGAAGCTGTGGAGCAAGTCAGCTCACCTGCCTGTGCCTTTATTCCTTAATTTCTAAAATGGGAGCAAGTTAGGATCCTGTCCTAACTCACGAAGCCTTTTGATATATATCAGTGGAACAAACTACATGTTTGTGGGCTGGAGCTGTGTCCCCACAACACAGACACAAGCCTCCAGAAAGGACTGGCTGGGATGACCAGTGTGACCACACCAGATAGCAGCAGCTCAGGGCTGCTTAGCAGCATTTTCACTTGTTATCAGCCATTCCTATCGAACTGCTCCATAATCTTCCTCCTTCTAAAGGTTCATCTTATGCAACACTAAATACCGAGACATAGTAGATATTTTCTGGGAACTCATTAAAGAAAGCAATCGCTAGAACAAATCAGGATTGTGTGTCTGTGCAGCACTACTACTGCAGGTGGAGCCCAGGTCTGTCCATTTAAACGGAGTGTGAGGGCTTGGCACTAATCCCTTCCTAGGAGACAGACCTTTGGGACGTACTGCTAGGGGTGAGACAAGCTAACATCAGCACTGAAACCTTGACCCTCGGAGATTCTGCAGACCTGTACAATACAAGACAGTGCAAGACCTGAAGCTAAGAGGCAGTAACATTTCCCTCCAAACAAATTCGGAAAATATTCCCTAACGTGTCAGAGTTTCAGGGTTTCCACTTTTCCCGTCAATTTCTTTTTTCAGTGGAAAAAATGCAGGCACACAGGGACAAGGATGGTAAAATGGTTTCCTTGGAGGGACTATTGGTCTGTATTATTTCTTCATTCCATAACTACTAAGTTAGTATCTTGGGGCAGATTTGAAAGTCTGGGTATTATAGAAATCAGCAATGAAGTCTGCTCCAACTCAGGCTCCACACTCTTAGGGAGAAAAGAGTTACTGTTTTTGTAAATGGTGGCAAACCCCACACACCTCATTCCTGTTTTTGCCCCAATGACCTAATGTCAAAGTCAACTCATGAATGGGCAGGGAAGGGATGTTAAGAGCTAAAAAAAGAATCAGTACAGGAAAGCAGGCTAGAAAAAGGTTTTTCTTTTACATCAACAGACTGATTGATACCTTTAAAACACACAGTCTGGTGTGTTTTTAGCTTAATTGTGTGGTTTTGTTTGGCTCATGATAAAATAACATTACTGCAAATGAAGTGCACCTGCTGGCAACGGCAAAGACGAGATGAGTTCAGTCTACAGCATTTCTACATCTAGATCTCAACAGGCACCTGATTCCTCCAGCTGCACCTGGGGTTGTCCTGCTGGAATAAGCAGGCTGATGTACCTACATTGGCAAAGGATGGCATGCAAGTCTGCATAATGGAAGGTTTTAAAATCCTGCTCTGTAAACAGCACAGCAATCACTCTGCAAAGGGCTCTGCTCCCATCTCCACCCACGACATCAGCTTCAGCCTTATGCTCACTGCCCAAAAGGAAGGAAGGAAAGAGCAAACCAACCAGCCACATCTCCCTCAGGAAACACATCTAGAATCAATCCAAATTTGCCATTTTCACAGAATCTTAGCCCTAGGACTTCCTAGCAGCTATATGAAAAGCAGATACACTCAAAGACTTATTTTTTTTTTTAATAGGAAACCTTGCACTGACTTTATTATGGCATATTTGAGCAAATGCCATGCCACAGGCAGCTCTGGCTTTAGAAGGCTGTTTTGATAGACCCAAAGCTGAATATTACTGCAGATAAAGCTATACTAAAAATCCAGCCCTGAGCTGTCATTTCATTACGCTCAGAACTGTATAACCAAGAAAGGTTTTCAATTACAACCCAGGCTTACATTTTTAAGTATTTGTTATAGTTAGCCCTGGAAACTTTGGTGTGAAACTTGATCAACATGTTGATATATGCAGAGATTAAGTCATCCAGCCTCTATTGGCAAAGAAACAAACATTCACAAGAAGTCACTATTCCCTTAGTCTGAAATCCAAAGAATCAGATTCTAATCTCAGTTTCACTGTGGTGGAAGGAAAATGATTCCAAAACTGCCGAGAACTACTTAACCAAGAGGACAGCAGAAACTAGGACTTCTAGTCTACTGCTGACCTTCAGCAACAAATATGGTTACACTGTCAGTACAATAAAGACAGCCCACGCATAAAGTGCACCCTGAAGGTGGCCAATCCTATTAGGAACAACTTTAAAACACGTAAGAGCAACATTATTTAAATCCAGTAAGGACATACCAAGATAACAGCCACAATCCTCAAAGTACACACACGCACTGTGCAAGAACTCCCACTCCACACAGGATAATGACCTACATAATTTCTGCTTAATGACTCCTATTAGAGCCAGTGCGCATCTCCATACAACCCCTGAAGGGCACCTGTGAGGATGGCCATGAGCACAGGATGCTCTGAGGCCACGACAAGCTCCCTGCCCAGCCTGCCTGCTGTGCAAGCTCCAGCCACCAGCACCTGCACTTGGGCTCACCAGCTCAGGGGAGGGCTTCACCTCTGGCTGCAGTTTTGGTCCTGGTGGCAACATGTGAACAACCCTCAAAATGCAGGGCTGATACACACAACAGCACTGCCCAGGTGAGTAACGATGCTCCTACAGCTCCAGCAACACATCAGTCAGGAGAAAAATTACTTCTGATGTAAAAGGCTAAACTCACTTTTGTATGGTATACGGAACTGGCGTGGTGTCACTGCAGCTCGCCCCTGGGAGAAGAGCACACAGTAGATGAAAAGCAACAAAAGTGAGAAAGGAAAATTATATATGCACAAAAGAGGACTGCAGAATGCTTCAATTTCCCTCCTTTTGCCAAGACCCTCTTAATGTGGATGTGAGACAGGCAGGTGAATTCCTTGCAGGGCATACACTGCAAGCTGTGATAGACTGTTACATTTGCAGGAATCATGGGATGCTAAATTCAAGTTAAATTTGGGTTAAGGAGAAGTTGTGCATCACAGCAATTGGGAAGCCAAAAGGAAATCTCTCAGAAGAGTTAGTGAGAAAAGTGAAGTGAATTTCTTCAGAAAACATTTTTTTAGCTCACCTGCCTATTACATTAATGCCTTAAAGTTTCTTGTAACAGACAGAAACACTGTTTTTATTATTACTGTCACCTTCATTTTTATATACAAAACAACAAACCAGTAAGGTAAGGGATGAAGCACTCCCAAAGCTACCAAATTTTGAAAAGTCAAACTTGATTCAATCTCAGCCAGCTCCTCTGTACATCACTGTCTCTCAGAATATACGTCCAGACACATTTTTCACTTGCATGTAGCTAGTTAATGCAAAACTAAGTCTAAAAGGCAATTTTAGGCTTGTCAATCCAAGAACACCAAAGTTCTAGCCATGCTGAAAATCTCAGGCATTTAAGACAGCTAATAAAAAATAAATAAATAAACCAGTTAAAGGCTAATATAGCCGAAGTTCCCTACCCATCTTTCTCCTTCTCCCCATTCCCCAGCCAGGTACCTAGCACAGTCCAGGACCCTAAAGCCTCCGTGTTCCTTTACTCAATCACCACCATCAGAAAACTGCATCCTCCCACTGTTTCTTTTCCCCACCCTTTGCTCCTCTGCATCCATTAACCCATGCCCAGACAGAGCAGTATATTCTACTCACTCCTTACTTCTCTTGCAATCTCTCTTCGCTTTCCCTTTTTCCTTAGTCTTTCCATATGTACAATGTACATATGATCAAGACAGCTGTGGATCAACTGACACTTGTTGATGTTCAAGAAGCATTTTAGCTGCCACTAAACCACTACAGAGAGAAACAGCTCTTGGAAGGGTGTTCCAGAACGCAGCTTCTGGAAACACCCAGGGAGACAGGGAGAAAGGAACAGAACCCTGCATCCTGCTGATTTAACATGGTATGCAGGTCTTTTTCCCTACACCGTGATAATCCATAGGGAATCACCACTGGCTTAATTTCCAGCAGGGCCCTTCAGGCTCTCGCTGTCAGTGTGATGTGCTGGCTTGCTCCAAAGCAGAACTCAAGCATGCACTGTGCAAGCTCAAAGGAGCAGGGCCCAGCATGAGTCCAGCTACACCTCACCGTGTAAATTCACTCGAAGACAAACCACAGCCAAACAGATGCATCACAGATTGGCAAAGGTCAATCTTCAAAACCCCAACAGCAGCATACGTGCCTCACCACTTACTCCTGACCTCACAATATGGCTGCAAAAGCACACAGAAAATTTGCTTACAGTCCTAATGATCTGAATCACAGTGGTTTTTACTCACGCAGTAAACCACACCAAAGGAGCCCTGTGGGCATCTTTAAATACTCCCTGCACCAAACGTGCTGGGTAAAGAACCTCCCAAACAGATGCTGTCGTACAAAGCTGGGGGAAAGTGAGCCAGCAGCCTGCATGGGGCAGCAAGGCAGGCTGGCAAAGCCTCATCCAATGCATCAAAGGTGATCCAAAGCTCACACATCATTTGGAGAGAACTGTGCTCACGCATGGAAGGTCAAGAGTAAGACTTTAAAACCAGTCTGCTCCCTGAAGACTCACAAAAATCTTAGAATTATCCAGCCTCCTAGGTCCAGGCAAGTGGCAGAAGCATCAAGAGGCTTTACCATCACAATGTCTACAGCTATTCAGTATCTGACAACATGAAAGGCTTTGGCTACCGGAAAGCAACATCTGCCTTTTAGCTCTGTTTGCATCTTGGACCCAAATGAAAACCTCCAGCTTAAAGCATCATTTACTCCTGCTGTTGTTCCACCCAGTCCTCCAGCTTCTCTGCCAGAGGAACACTTCCTTCTGGATAGTGCAGACTTGTCTAGGTCTGGACCACTACAATACTATGGACACCCACTACCAAGGGCAAAGCAGAAGCAACACATTTTTTTTTTCCACAAAGTGCAAGAACAAAGAAAAAGGCTGGTCTTCTCTAAATGAAACCAGCAATTATGCTTCCTTGAAAAGCCTAGCAGTGAATAGTGGTCTCTCAATTTTGACTAAAAAATATCACAGCAAGCCTCTGGAAAAAATGCCCATGTAAAAACTCAGCTATGAGTTTATTGACTACCAGTGTATCCATCACTGCACTACAACAAAAATCCATAAAGCTAGGTCATCCCAACACAAGCTGGCAACTCTACCTCACTCGCAGTCATACCACAAAGATGCAGCCATGCAAGCAGTGACTTCACTCACCTGGACTGCAGCAAGAGCTGCCATTACTTAATTGCCACATAGAAGATGAATGAAAGACTTTCAAACACCAGCTTTTGAAAAAAAACCAAAAACCAAATCTAAACAACCAACCTAACCAAACCCACCCCATACATGCATATCTCAAAATTATTAACTGTTTATTTAAATATGGACGCATGGATAAGCAAGAAGCTCCTGGACAAACTCAAACACAAAAAGGAAGCTTCCAGAGAATGGCAGCAAGGACAGGCAGCCTGAAAGAAAATACAGAGAGATTGTCAGAGCAGACAGGGAGCAGGTTAGGAAAGCCAAAGAACTAACAGAATTAATTCCGGCCAGGGATGTAAAGGGAAACAAGGAAAGATTCCATAGGTACACCAGTGAATATTTTTCAAGGGCATGTAGTGATAGAATAAGGGGTAATGTCTTAAAACTGAAAGAGGTCAGGCTTAGATTAGATATTAGGAAGAAATTATTTAGTGTGAGGGTGGTGAGGCACTGAAACAGGTTACCCAGCAGAGCTGCAGCTACTTCATCCCTGGAAGAGTTCAAGGCCATGTTGGATAGGGCTTTGAGCAACATGATCTAGTGGAATGTGTCCATGCCCATGGTAGGAGGGTTGGAACTACCTAAACTTAAAGGTGCCTTCCAACCCAAACCATTCTAGGACTCCATGAAATACAAGGAGTCATCCAAAAATTCACCCTATAGCAGGATACAAAGACATCCTCTTAAGACTCTGGGTGCCATGATTTGTTTAAGCAATGTGGGACATAATCATGTTTAATATTAAGAAGATACTAGCTCTACACATCTGACAGAAAAACTGACATTTACACTGTCATTATACACACTTATCAAGAAACATAACCTGCACTATCATGCAAAGTGCTCAGATGGTTCGAAGGCAAAAATAATATATGTTCAATGTTATTTAGGAATATTAATAAGCTCCTTTAATTTAAGATGTAAACCATTAATAGATGTTCTGAAGAGGGCTCCCTTTTAACCTTTGACAACATTCAAGTGTCTGTAATTTTTATCAGATTGTTCGGATTTTGATTGAGCTGAAGTCCTGAAGCTACAATTAAACTTGCAGCTACCTTCTCTCACTAGGCTTCCTGTAACAGCTGGAAGACTCTTTGAAGTCTGCAAAGACATGGAAGAAACGTTATTTATGGCTGGTTTGCACAGTGCAAGCAGAAACAAGTTGTGTTTCTGGTGCATTTCCAGTGTTGGTGACAGATCATTTCTCACCAGCACTACAGGAAGTCTTCAAAACTATTTCCTTCTACCAAGATGCACTACAGGACTAAGCTAAGAAGCTGGAAATGCTGCAGGGCAGGATTTCAAGAGCTCTGAATGGCCCAAAAGCAATTCTTACTACAGTCAGCATTAAATCCCACCACCAGCTCCACTGAAGACAGAAGTGGCCTAACTCATCCTGTTGATGGCTACCTGCCTAGAAAGCCCAGAACATCTCAGGATGGTCTGCTAAACCCATTTAAAAATTTAATTTTTTTTTTAATCAGGGATGCATTTTTTTTAAAAAGGGGAGAAATCAGCTGAGATAGAAAATGAAGTATGATTTCACTTCAGAGGAGCCACCCTACATACTGCCCTATCTCTCCAACCAGCTCTGCAGCCAAGGGATGGAGCTGTGGAGTCTGCAAGAGCAGAGCCAGAGCACCACTGAAGCCCTGCAGCAGGGGCTGCACTGTGCTGGCACACGTGTAATGGCCAAGCCAACATGCACTGATGTCAAAGGAAGTTACGCTCATGCACTGGAAGCCATACAATTAGTAGTGTCATCATCTAGGAGAAAGAAATAAAATATTGTTTTCTCCCAGGCAAAGCCACTGGTGTTTTTCATTTGTGTTAACTTGCTTTAAGTGCCTGCAGGGTCCATGCCTTTGATTTACTGGGGATGACAGGCAGTACAGGCATAGACACATTTAGGTATAATTATTATGGTAACGAGGCTCATACACCAAGAACGGCAGCAAAATCAACAACAGCTCAATAAGACAATGGAGAATTTTCCAACACAAAACCCTACATCTCTCTACATCCCTGCAACCCTGCTCAAGGTTCTTTCTTTCTTCATTCTTTCAAGAAAAAAAAAAAGAGTGAAATCAGGAAGTTTTCACATCAGTGATAGCATTGCTACTAACCCCATCCAACACCGATTTCACCCAAAAAACCCCTATATTTTCAATTTTTCACAGAATCATAGAATCATTTATGTTGGAAAACACCTCTAAGAACGTCCAATATAACCATTAACCCAAGACTGCTATTAACCCACAACTAAACCATGTCCCCAAGTGCCACATCTACACATCCTCTAAATCCCTCCAGGGATGGTGATACTTCCCTTGGCAACCTCTTCCAATGGTTGGATATTAGGAAAAATTTCCTCATTGTCAATCTAAATATCCCCTGACATAACTTGACACCATTTCCTCTTGTCCTATGGCCTTTTACATTGCAGAAAAGACAGACCTCCACCTAGTTATACCCTCCTTTCAACCTTTTTATGTGAAGACATTTTTTCTAGCATCTAATCTAAACCTCCCCTGGCACAGCCTGAGACCATTTCCTCTTATTGCATCACTTGTTCCCTGAGAGAAGAGACTGACTCCCACCTGGCCATACCCTCCTTCCAGGCCGTTGTAGAGAGCAAAAATGTCCCCACCAACCCTCCTTCTCTCCAGGCTAAACACCCCCAGCTCCCTCAGCTGCTCCTCACAGCACTTGTGCTCCAGACCCTTCCCCAGCTCCGTTCCCTTCTCTGGACACGCTCCAGCCCCTCCATGTCTTTCTTGCAGTGAGGGGCCCAGAACTGAACACAGGATTGGAGCTGTGGCCTCAGCAGTGCCCAGTACAGGGGGACGGTCACTGCCCTGCTCCTGCTGGCCACACCATTGCTGATCCAGGCCAGGATGCCATTGGCCTTCTTGGCCACCTGGGCACACACTGGATCATGCCCAGCCTTTGCTGACCAGCACCCCCAGGTCCTTTTCCACTGGGCAGCTTTCAAGTCACTCTTCCTCCAGCCTGCAGCACTGCACATGAAGTTAAGAAAAACAAGCAAGCTAAGAACAGCATCTCTCTCACACTGCATCACTTGATGCATATTCTAGTCCAGCACCCAGCAAGTCCTGTCTACAGCTCAGCTCTCAAGTTTGAGCACTGAAGAGAATACATTACTTAGGGCTTAGACACAGAGTAAAGATATAATGATGGTTATGATCAACTCTCTGACCGGCACTTATGTAAAAAAAAAAAAAAAAACCAACAAAGAAACAACAAAACAAACCGCAAACCCAGAAGCTGGAAGTCCATGCAGATCTCAGAGCAGAGGTTTGAACAACAGCCCAGCAGGGTTTGCTCAGATCCGTCTTCACAGCACTGCCATCTTTTGCATCCTGACAGTACTAACGGTGCCCAGAACTTATTTGCCATTAATACACACATCCAGATGTTAACCATTCATATGACTTCAGGGTCTAAAACAATGCCTGTTATGATATCTATAATTTTTTATACTGGGAAAAAATGAGGCCTGTGCACTTGCATAAAGTAAATAAGAATCAGTACTGTTTTGTTTTAGATGCATAAATCCTCATAGCAAACAAGCTAAGAGACATTAACAAGGTATAATTTACAAATGTTCAATGTATTCTTACTTAAGTCTGGTAAAGTAAGGACCCACATGCAAGGATGCACATGCAAGACAGGCTACTCAGTTTCACATTGGTTCATATTTTCATTTCTTGCATCATCATACAGGGGCAAAATACCTAAAAGTCTGGCATGAAAGCAAGGTTGAAGGATGTACTATAAAAGAAAACTGTCTACATTGGAATTGCAGACACCACAGTGTTTCCACTGGGAAAAAAAAATTAAAAATCAGACATTCAAATACCTCAATCCCAGTCAACATTTTTGGTATATACTAACAAACCCTCTGCTATTTCACTGAATATAATAAACAGAAGCAACACGTTCTCGTTGTGTTGATCAGATTTATTACATGGCCATGACCTAGACCAGCTTTCAATCAGCACTGATTAAATGCATATTCTGATATTCTGTACCACATACCTATCAAGTTGTGGAAAAAAGTAGCAAATGTTTCCCATTTGTCATTGTCATGTAACATAAAAATTTATCTAGATGCTGGATATATGGTCTCTGAAAATAACTCACTAGATCACATACACGCAGAAAACTCACCCAGTGTGCACAGGCTAAGTAGGGTTGAATTAATGAATGTACTGTTGCTTCACATATTGAATGTCTGTCACTAAACCAATAATTTGCAAATGCAGAAGCAGGGACTGGGAGATGCACTGGCTGCAGGCACTGACAGATCCCTCCTCTGCAGCTTCAAGAAGCTAACTGTGCCCAGTTCAGAGTCTTGATCCATGTTCCTGGGAATGACTCAGGACACAAGCAGCAAGACAAACAGCATGTGTCCACATTTGGGGTTTTGTTTCCACTCCTATCTGCCCTGGTTTCCTACCCAAGAATGCTGTGCTTGTGAAAGGCACAGCATGACATCCTAAGAGACTTCCATCTTCTCTGCCTAACAGACAGTCTGGGTGGCAGCAGAAAAGCAAGTGCTTCCCTAGAGAATACACCAGCATTACCAATAAGAAGGGAGAACTACTTCTGGATTGAAGTTTTGGCCCACTGTCATCTATGGCAAAACTCCCACTGAAGTCAGTGTAGGCAGGATTTCACCTCTGTCACAGCAATTTTGAGTTCCTGCCCATTCTGCCTTGGAACTTCCAGCCAGCACAATAAGGGTCTTAACAGTGCCAAGAGCTTTTGTGTTATGTACTGCAGGCACAAGTCATGAAACCCTTCACACAAGCAAGCAAATACTTATCAAACAGTTAGGAAATTTAAGATACTGCTGAACTGTTAGGGATTCAAACCTGAATCCAGGAGCATGATGTTTCACACTGGCACAACATTCTAAAACAAACCTTATCCCAACCAACTTCCTGTCCTTCACAAAAACCTGCCTGTAAATACAAGCTGTATGACTGCAGTTGGCATGTGTCGGAAGACGCTTTAGAACTCAGCACAGAAATATATCTGTAGTGGAACAGCACCTAAAAACTGCTCCTAACAAGCAATGGCTAAACACCCTGACTGCCTCCTAATTGTTCCTTTCATTGTATTTGACAAAATCCATCAACCAGAGCACATCAGGTCACAGTAGTGCAACATGGTAGGAGCCAAGACAACATACCCTGGTGGAACAGAAGTCCCTTATGGAGCAAGCCAGCATTTAGGGAAACTGTGGGGGACTATACCCCATCACTGTCCAGCACAATGGATAACAACACAGTAATGTAACACACAGCTCAAGAACCATCCTACACATCCTACCTGTGATCCTATGGAGCACAGTCATTACAATGCCAACAGATGGTATGTTAAGAATCAAGCTCAAAAATAAACATGAACAAAAGTAAGTAGAACTATGAGTTACTGCATCAAGACAAGCACAGCCAACCTGCTGATTTTCTACAACACTAGCACCACCAAAGGATCAGACAGAGGGATATCCATAGTTTGCAGTCCTGCAGTACATTGTCTCCTATCTGGCTCTCTCAACTAGACTCCAGTGTTTTTTTGGAACACAATGAACACACCTGCAAGCTCTTTCTCCATAGCACTCTGCAACAGCAAGCTACATCTGGAGAGATAACTCCTCCTCTCCTTGCACCCAGCACCAAATCCTCTCCAAGCAAAAAAAGCTAATTTTTGTTAACCTGAAGGAGCAGCCCTCTGAACGTCAGCAGGAAGAGAAAGACAAGTAGTAGCCAGGCTATTCTGCCTTGTTCTCCTTTCCCAGCTAATGCTTATACCCTCCCACAACTGCTCCAGACCAGGAATGAATCCTCAGTGAAAGCAGAACATCCAGGCAGCAAGCAGAATGCTGCAGCAACTCTCCTCTGCATTCCTCATAGTTCATTCTCTCCTGATTTTTAATTCCTTTGCTGAAAACTCAAACCAAATTTCATAAAGCATTTGCTAAATGAGAGGTAAGTTGTAACACTTGTGCCTGTGGAGAGGACTTTTCCTTCCTTTCTGTTGGACAGAAGTTGGTTAAGAACACACCAACCTTGATCAAAAGATACACCTCTTTAAGCTGTCTGATAGCACTGCAAAGGGAAAGCAAATGAGAAAGAACAGAAGCATACATTTCCTCGAATCCCTTCCTTTTAACCAAACTTGATGCTTTAGTGCCTCTGCCGGGATGCCAGTGCTGACTTCCCTTTATGCCCCACGTACTTGTATTTATTTTAATTGAATCTGGTACTAAGGACACTCAGAAACACTTAATCCTCCCAACAAAAAGCAAGAGCACTAAGCCACCATGAAAAATAGTAAAAAAAAAAAAGGTAAAAGACACCATTGATGCATTCCTTGGGGCACTGCGGCTCTCTTTCCCTCCTGAAAATAATCCAGTGGGATTCAAAAAGTGGGCAGGAGAGGCTGAATTACTTCCTTTAATAGCAGAAGTTAGAGCTGGGAGCGCCACGTTTAACACACGGCCAGCCGGAGCAGGTTTCTTTCCCAAGGGTGCACACCCCAGCCCTTGCACACATACACACGGTCCGAGTTTCGGGAGCGCAGAGGGCAGCCCCGGCAGGCGGAGGGGATGGGGAGCCGCAGCGAGCACAGCCCGGCAGGGACGAGGGGACACGGCTGCTGCTGCCCTCGCTGTCCCAGACAGAGCGCTCCCCCAGCTCCAGCCAGCGCCCCGGCTCCAGAGCCTGCGAGCCATCCCTTCTAAAAACACTGAGAAAAAAAATAGATGGACAGACAGACAGAAATACGAACAGGCAGGTCCTCCGGGTAACACGCGTCTCTCCCCAGCCCAAGCAGCTGCAGCCAGTCCCCAGGCTCAGCCAAGAGCAACTGCAGCTGAAGAGCAGCGACAGACACGCACACCCCCTCGCCCTCGCCGCCACAAGTTTAAAACAAAACAAAACAAAACAAAACAAAAACAAAAAAAAAAAAAAAAAAAAAAAAAAAAAAAAAAAAAAAAAAAAAAAAAAAAAAAACCACCACCAAAAAAACTACGAAGCAAAAGCACTTAAAAGGCGGCGAGGAAATTTCTGAAACAAGAAAACCCAGCTCTTGCCCGCTTGCGAGGCAAACACCAGTGCGAAGCGGGAAGCGCACCCGGGGCTGTCGAGCCGCCCGCTGCTGCACCTTGCAGGGCAGAGCGGGAGCGGGACCGGCCGCTGATAGGGGATGGGAGCGGGACACGGCCACAGTGCCGCGACAACGCCGCGGCAGAAGTTTGCCCGAGTCGCGGCCGCAGCCCCCGACTTTGCCAGCGGAAAGTTTCTCCGCCATCGCCTCCGCGCCCCTCCCCGAGCCCCACGCGGGTACGCACCGGCCGGCTCAGCTCCGGGCGCTGCCCCGTGGCCTCCCGCGGTGGGTCTCCATGCCGCCTTGGGCTGCGGCGAGAGGCAAAGAAGAGGCGAGTGGGGCGCTCCCCGCCCGGCGCAGCGCCGCGCCGAGCTCACCGCAGCCCAGCGCAGCCTGCCGGGAGCGCGGCCCGCGCCCGCCTCCTGCCCGCGGGGAGGGACCGCGCCGCCGCCGCCGCCGCC
>VWZS01000654.1:3001579-3241606 GCA_013397075.1 Rhabdornis inornatus
GCCGCCGCCGCCGCCGCCGCCCGCCCCGGCCCCGCCCGCCGCGGGGCTCCCACCGCCCGGACCCGGCCCGAGGGAGGTCGAGGAGGCGCTCGTGGGAATGTCTGTCCTCCAGGAGCCTCGCCCAAGGTCATCGGCTCCCGGCGGGGCGCCGCTCCGCCCGGTGTGCGCCGCTGCCCTCGGGGGTCCCCGCTGTTCTGCTGCCGCCGGCCGGGCGGGCCGGCAGTGCCGGCTCTGCCGGCTCTGCACTCACCGGCGGCCGCCCCCGGCCGTGTCCGGCGCGGTTCACCTGCACCCCCAGCCCTGCCGAGCCGAGCCGCGCCGGGCGGGCGAGCGGGGGAGCCTGGTCCCCGTGCTGAGGAGCTGCAGGTCCCGGGACACGGGGCCCGCGGGTGGGCGCTGGCTGAGCGCGGGGACACGCTCCGGGCTGGCGGCCCGGTCGCGACCTGCCTGCGAGCGCGGCTGGGTGGCTGAGCCAGAGGTCTGTGAGAGCCGTGACACGGCTGCGAACGCTACACCTGTCCAAAGAGCTGGTCCCTCTAGCTTCACTTGGGAGGAAATATATTTAGTGCTTTCTGCGCTTGTGAATTGATGTCCAGGTTCTCACTCTGGCTGTTTTAATAAGATGTTGTGATGAAGCACCTGTTTGATCATCTGTTCGGTTTGTTTCCTTCACCAGCAGTAGAGCCCAGGCCCCTGCCTGATCAGGTATCTCAAGAACTAGAGTGATCACTTTAACATAATTTTTCCTTTTTTCCTTTTCCTTTTTTTTTTTTTTTTTTAATAATGTCTACCTTCAGCTATTCCCTGCTGTGCAAGAGCTTTGAAATGGTGCTACTTCTGTTTGTTTTCTAGTCTGGTGTTCTCTCACTTTGTCCATGCCTCCCACTTGGCTGCAGGTCACAACTGCTAAACCCAGGTACAGGTAAGGAGGTCCCTGTGAGGACTGGCAGCATCACTGGTTCCATAAACCACTCGTGCCCCGGGCAATTTGCTGCTGTAATATAGAGTGAAGGTGAAAGAACAAGTAAGCAGACAAAACAAACCAGCAGCTTCACACTAATCACAGGGACCAGGGTAATAACCACAAAGTTGGAGGGCATGGGCTACACTGTGAAAAAGGAGAAGGAAAATAAATACAAAAACTGCTTGTAAAATTTAGCAGCTGAAATAAAAAGTTCTACAATGGAAGCATGTAACAAAACACAGCTTTGTCTAAAATCTACAACAGAGCTAATGATTTTATACCCACCACCTGGTTACACTGATCATGGAAGGTGATCTTGGTGCATTAAAAAGCTGTTTAGAAGTCACAAGTTCAGAACCTCACTGTGCCACTCGCTAAATGAACACAGCAAGGAGATGTCCTACTCCAAAAGGCTCATAATGCACATCAACTAGACAAATTTAGAGTGGGAGGAAAGTGTATTATGCTGCAGATGGCACTGAGAAAGAAACTGATTTGCCCAAGGTCATGCAGGAAGTCTGTGGCAGAGCCAAGAACTAAACACAACTCTCCTGAAACCCAGACTAAAAATAGTGCTTGATAATTGCACATGAACTCCAAAAAACACACATTACACAGATGATCATCTTTTGACCAATATTTTGGCGTTACTGGGCTCCATTTCATTATAATTTTCCACTGCACTGCTAACTGAATGGTCACTTTCTAAATTTAAACCACATTATTTGAAAGTCCTCTACCCAGAAATTCATACTGTGAAACAAAAGGCACTAACAGATAGCATCTGGGCCAACACAGATGCTTTCTGAGCGTGTCTGCTTTTGCTACCCCATCCCTCAAACAGAGCCAGAGCATGTCCAAATCTTAGTCCTGGGAGGGAGAGATGATGCTGCTCCTCACAGTGTTTTCCTGAGACTATAAAGGGGTTGTGTAGTCCTTACCTGGTAGCAGCACCCTGGATTTATTCCCGTATTCCACCATCCTCTGTCCAGTCAAATGAAAATGTGCCCTGGCATACAGCTTTCATTTGCTCTTATGTCAAACCTGTTTCATGTCTTAGAATGTGCCTTCCATGAGTTCTCTCCTATTCCAGCTCCCTCTTACAGGTTTTCTTAGCCAATGCAGGAGCGTTTCTTGTCATGCAAAACCCACAGAAGCAGAAAACCACAGTAACATCATGTGGCACCCTTCAGGCACCCTTAGTTGTCTCTTTTGGAAAGTTATTTACACATATATTTAGTGGATTTTACAATGTATAAATGCTAATGAGTATTAGTAGAAGCTGTTTTCCTAATTAATCAATCCTACCAGCATGGTAATGATTTCTGTTGTTCTTCTGGAGCTTCCTCCAGCAGGGAGTGAGCTCTGTTGATTAACAAGACCATTTTGCATGTATATAACATTTTTGTTCATCTATAACAATCTCATTATCTTTTTTTTTCTTTTCTCAAGGAGGTGAGCAGTGCTCAAATTATGCTTAAGGAATAACTAGGGCAGAAAGAATCATATTGTCTCCCATATCACCATTTTATAGTTGTGTATCTGTCAGGTTCAGTAAAATTTACACTATTGTGAAAAATTATTCAGAGCAGGTTGAATAAATTCTTTACTTTGAGGGCAGTGAAGCACTGGAACAGCTGCCCAGAGAAGTTGTGGATGTCCCTGAAATTGTTCAAGGACAGGTTGGATGAGGCTCTCAATAATGTGTTCTGGTGGAAGGTGCACATGGCAGTGGCATTGGAACTAGATGATCTTTAAGGGTCTCTTCCAATCAAAGCATTCTGTGATATGATATTGGAAAGGTGGTGACCTGGTTAGTCTCAAGATCTGGGGGCTCAGTGGGGACCTGCTCACTCTGTACAACTACCTGGAAGGGGGTTGGAATGAGGAGGGACACAGTCTCTTTTATCATGAGAAGAGTAGAGGAAATGGTGTTAGGCTGAAACAGGGGAGGTTCAGATTAGGTATTAGAAAAAATTTATTACTGATAGGGTGCCCAGAGAGGTGGTGGAGTCGCCATCCCTGCAGGTGTTTAAAAGGCATCTGGATCTGGCACTGGGTGGTAGATTAGTGGTACAGGGATTACACTGGTAGTGCTGGTTTGACAATTGGACTTAATGATCTTAGAGGTCTCTTCCAATTCTGACAATTTTATGATTCTCTTATTCTATGTCTGATTAATAATGTCATCATGCTCTACAGATGATGAGACCAGGAAACATCTTTTAAATTCTCATATCCTGAGAAGCAGGAATTTCTCCTCATTTTCCTGCCAAGACAGTCAGATTCAAGAAAATGTGAGTAAACCACTGTGACAACTGAGTATTTCACATTCTCTTAACTCAGAGAATTGCATTGAAATAATCCTAAATAATTTAGCTAGTATAAATAAATATAAATCCAAGCAGAAAGGAAAGGTTTTCCCAAAGATTCAAGGTTCAGGAGACAGGAAGACAAGTTTTAGACCTGATGTTAACTGAACCAGTAGTCAGCTACTGAAGCTTAATCTCAGCATAATATCATAAATTATGAAACATTGACATTTCACTTTGAATTAATGCAAAGGGCTATTTATACGCTGTTTTAGAGACAGTTGCTCGGGCAAATTAATACACTTTTTCCGTCACCAGGCCAAATGTTAACAACCCTGCTATTTTTCAAAGTATCAAACTATTTGCATATTGGAACTGTTTTAATACAATCTGTCCCCCAGGGCTGCTGTGTGAGTTACTTTGAAAAGGTAATCAGTCATAATTCACTGGCTCCTTAATCCATAATCTAACTTGATTCAGTATACTACCAGTGATTTTCAGTGTGAGAGATTGCTTGTTTTCATGTAATTGCTTTCTGTTTGAGAGCCACAGGCCACCATCGTAGGAAGAGCTATTCAATGGCCTACATTTGCCTTTCTGGGCTTGCTACCAGTAAAAGGTCTGGGTAGCAGATAGCAGTGGAAGAATGAGGTGTGAGCACAAAGCAAAAATATTTCGTATACTCACCTGAATTTTGAACTTTGTGACTACATAGCAAGACACCATTATTGCACATATGTATTGACAATGCTTTTGTCTTTTTTTTTTCCCTTTTCAGAAGGGTGAGAGGTACAACAGTGAAGTTACTTTTTGTGAGACTGTTTTTTACAGAATGGTGTTTTAGTTGTAATTTCTGTAAAGTATTGGTTAAGAAAGTGCTTTAGTACTGGATGGTTAGACTAACAGACAGTGCTTAAGTACTTCGCTAAACCGGGATTTAAAATAATTAAAACAATTACTTGAAATGTCATCCAAATTTTATAAAAATAATTTGTCACCTTTTGCAAATTCCCTGAGTTTCACTATGAATCTTGTTCATTATGTACAAGATACTATAGTATCTCCTGCTCAGAGCCTCTCCTTCATCTTACAGAGAAAATCTGATTCAGAAGTGCCTCAAGACTGATGTGACCAAATCACAGTCCAGTATCCCCTACATGGGTTTCTCTCTGACCATCTGATTCCCTGTAGAGAGGCAGCCTCCTGGTCATACCAAGGACTTCACTGCAAATTTCTCGCAGCTTTTTTGTCTCTTCTCACTTTTCCTGACAGTGAGTAGCACTAGTGCAGTGTTAGGAAAGTTAACAAGTAGTGACAGTGCTCAAAGACTTCTGTAGAAACATGATGTGGCAGCACAAGACAGCTTGATGGTGATGACACCAGAAATTTGCTTCAAGGCCATTCTCCATGTTTCCTCAAGAAGCAACATTCCTACAAAAATGTTATTCAAGGGCATTGCAGGAGGGTCAGCAACAGAGGGTTTGCAGGAATAATTAAGGGGATAGGTACAGCACAAAGCTTATCACTAGCTTATGATGCCATTCAACCAGAAAGATCTGTTAATGCAAGAAAAACTGGATCAGGGTTTTGCCAGATATCTCCATCTCTTTTAGAGGCTGCAATGGGATCACACATCAAAAGACCCATTTTGACAGTGCATATTGAAGTATTGCCTTGTATTATGCCGGATTATGCCTTGCAGCACAAAGTTATTAGCATTTCTAGCAGCTGAATGTCAGAGGTTTGACTTAAACTCACAGAGTGAGATCATCCCATGTAGAAGGGAAACTTTGAATCTGGTGTGTCTGATTTTTTCCATTTCAAGGATACAGCAATAACAAAATCATAGAATATCCCGAGTTGGAAGGGACCCACAGAGATCATCGAGTCCAGCCCCTGGCTGTGTACAGGACAACCCCAAGTGTCACACCATGTGCCTGAGAGCATTGTCCAAACCCTTCTTGAGCTCTGTCAGGCTTTGTGCTGTGACCACTTTTTTGGACAGCCTATTTGTGAAGGACTCAGTCACCTCTGACTGTTCAACTTGAATAAAGTTTGCTTTTCTCTCTGCTCTACTTTGCTCATCTCAGCCATAACCCAGTCTCATCCAAGCCCAGCTGTGCTTAGTGCAGAGCTTTGTGCTTTGAGCATGTCTCAAAGAGGAGAGCATCAAATCCAGAGACTCACTTCCCAGGGAACAGACCTGCCAGTCAGAGAGGGTTGCGATGTCATCGGTGAGCTGAAGACAAATCACAGGAGGTGATGCTGGAACGCTTACCCTCCATCAGGGGTAATAGTGCATTTGATGGCTGGATCTAACGTATCAAATCCTGCTCACAGAAAATTGAGAATAGTTTTTTTTTTATTTTTTCATTTTATTTTATTTTATTTCATTGAAACAGATCTGAGAGAGGAAGGAAGTGCTGTGTGTAGCCAGAAGTTTCCATTCGTCTCAGTTCTGCCAGCGGATTTCTAGGTAGCTTTTGACCTTTACCTTAACCTCCTTGAGTTTGATTTCCCATTTTTAAAAATTAAATACAGAGTCACTGGAGATCATAAGATAAGAAAAGATATATTTTTGGAAGTTTACCAGTCGAATTGCAGTTTGATTCCCTGTTTTACTACCTGTATCTTGTGAGATTTTAGAGAAATCATGGTTGTCTCTGTGGCTCAGTTTTCTGTGATACAAACCCAGAAACACTTTTTGTCTGTCTTCTGTTTTTAGACAAATAAACAATATATGTTGTTTTGTATTTTAAAGTGATTTACCTTCTAGATGTCTGACTTTGACTAAGGTCCTTTAATTTTGTTAACAGATACAATAAATAGTTCTGAGATTTCTCCTTGGAGCACTGTGAGGTCAGTGGAAATGTGCACCATCAGAAGTAGGTTATATTAATTAATGCAAGATACAGAATTAAATGAAAGCAACTTGATTTTATAAAAATTGTGAATGGTTCTGCAGCCAGACAGTAGAAAGCTATAAGGATCAGGATACCATGCAGCATGAGGGAAGGATTGATCTTACCCATGATAGCTTTGTACAGCTTTTACTGTTCATTGTACAAAGAACTGACTCCAGTAAACATTTAAACACGTGCTTAACTTGATAGACATGAAGGGCTTTTTTTACTTCAGTTTTAATGCACGTTTAAGCTTAGGCATGGCTGTTTGTGGGGTGGGGATTTAGTATGGGATTCCCTGATTCTTTGCACACATGATTTCATTAGGTGTTGTCTCTTTCTGTAGCACTGCCTTAGGGCATGAACCAAGCCTGGCTGAAATCAGGGGAATTCCTAGAGATTTTGATGGCAGTTGGACTGGACCCTTTATAGGAAATAAAAACAGATTTTGTGGAACATAAAAGCAAAAAAAAAATCCTCCTAAATTTGTGGGGATGAAATAGTCATTTCCTGTTTTAGGACTAGAGACTTTATAAATCAAGCTTCTAACCAGAGAAAAATTTTACCAGCTGTACACTGAGCTGCTGAAAATAAAGAAGTATAACACAGACTTAGCAAACCCTTAGTTTTAAGTGAGCAGAAGGAATTGCTTGGCCATGCATAACAGTTCAGCAGGAGGTAATGATCATGTTTACTTGGGTTTACAGGTTCTTTTGCTGTTGTATGCTTTCATGGTACCTGATTTTAAAAACAAATCTAGAAAGCATATATTTACAAATTTCAGCTTATCTGTGGTTGCATGCCATACCTGTCATTGCACATCAGGTGAGATGGCTCTCAGTTGCCATGCCAAGCAATCCTAGCTTAACTTGTATCACAGCTCCTGTTTCTGCTGTTGGCGTCAGCTCATAATAGAGTTACAGGATTAAAAACTTGTCATTCCTGAAAGCCTTCTTGGTAATGAGCAGAGTGTGAGATGTGAATTTAAGTCCTGTTTGATTGCATTGTTACTCTCCCTCTTTTGGTGGCTGCATTAATGACAGGTTGTCAGGTGCATTTTGTAATTCTGGTGCTGGCTTTGCATGCTGCCCTCTGCCCTCTGCTTCCAGCTGAATCATTCCTGAACCGCAATCCCTGGTGCTTCCACTCAGTGAGATAACAAACAGAAATGATGGAAAGCAGGAGAAAAGAGATGATAAAAAAGAGAGGGGGAAAAAACAGATAGTGGCTGGTCAAATAAGCACATCCAATATGCCAGTGTTGGATGACTTCAGTAAAGACAGGTAAGAATAGTCAGCTGTATAATAGGATGCAAAGAGGAAACTAGAGACCATAAAAGATAAAAGAACATTGGAAATGAAAGGATAAAATGTGATAAAAATCAATCATGACAAATATGGTGTTGTCATCTTGCGGTGTCATTTTGTTTTAAGTGCTGCTACCTACTGCATGCTGCTGCCTCACAGCTCCTCAAAGTCCCCAACAGACCTGGGAATGATCCAGCTTGGGAAGGATTCTGGTTTTTACTGGTACCATTTTCCCAGTTTTCTGGAGATAGATGGAAAGGTTGCTATTCATACTACACTGAGAAGATTAGTTACTGTCTGGGGGTTAAGGGAAGAGCCAAAAGAAATACAGGGGGTGAAGATGTTTAATAGTGCCTAGTTACAGATGATGCAAGTTTTGGAGGACAGTTTGCAACAACTGGAAAGGGACCTGGTTAATTGTTGGCTGTTTAATGCCCGCTGAAAATCGGTAAGATCTATCACTTCCTTCCATCTGGGAAACTGAATCGTTGTTGCAACTCTTACCCCGGGGCCACAAGGGCAGAAATGGATTCTCTGGCTTCTATTAAGATGCAAATTGAGATCTTTTCCACTTTAGAGAAGTGATGGTATCTCTTTGAATGAATTCTTTGGTATCTAGTAAGTCTCTTTCAATCTTTTTCTCCTTTTTTGCAACATATTTTTATAACTCTTACAGGAATTTAATATCTTATAGATCCCTATCCTTCTAGACAGGGATTCAGAAGTTTTAGGAGCAGACTGCCTGACAGAGGCAGTGAGGCACAGTGTGGCTGAACAAAGCCTTGTATCAGCAAACCAGTATGCAAGCACAAAAAGCAGAAGATTCATTGGGATGTGAGATAGGGAAACCCTCAGTGTGTTTGACTTCTGTTACTTGCACCTACTACAAACAGGGCCCTTGACTGATGTCACTTTGCTTTTGGTGGTGAAATGGCTGTGATCTTCAGTGAGACCAACCTGGCCAAACCATCACAAACCATACAAAATAGATGCTCTTCGCTTTTCCCCATCCAAATATGCTTCACCCAGCCACCCCTAAAAGGACAACACAAACAAAGGCTCTTATCCCACCCGAAAGAGATCCCATCCTCTTCCCTCGCCTTTTTTTTCAGGCAGAAAGGTGTTACAATCTGAGCAGGTTGTTAGATGAGATTATGGCTATTTCTGTCTCATGGAAGAGGTAGCAACCTCTGGGAAAGTCATATCCTGAAAGCAGCATGAGCTTCTTTGCTATATTTAGGAGGCTACCTTGCAAAATAACTCACTAATCTCAATTGAGGAATATATTTTAATGCAAAGAAAAATCGTCTTTCTGGTAGCAAAATTTGAAGCCTTTTTAATGTCTTTGTTCCACTCTGCAGTTGCTCCATATATTCCACAAGGCTTCTGGAGCCATTAGGGTGTGTGACAGTCACACAGTAAGGTTGTCAAGCCACTTTTATTTCATACATGTCAGTTAGCTTCTGGGATTAACTACACAGTAGGGAGAAGCAGCAAGGACAGAGGAGAGAGGAGAGGAGAGGAGAGGAGAGGAGAGGATTAAGAGATGCCCTTAGGAGAAAGCTGGGGAAGATGAGAGAAAAAGAGCTTGAGGGATGCATTTTGGGCTGCCTGGGGAATGGTGCTTCTGTGAGAGGTACGTGTAAAAGCTAAAACAAAGTGAAACCTGGCAGGAGTGTTTTAGGCACTTGGGGCCTGGCCTTCAAGAGGAAAACTCAGCGGGTGGATTGGAAAGCTGGAGGCAATTTTTAGGGTTTTGTGCATCATAAAGATTGGCAATACAGTGTTGTGATATAAAGAAATTCCAACAGATTTTACTGGAATGCCAAGGCAAAAGCTGAGACTGTGTCTTTCTGGACTGCAGGATTCATCATACTGTTATGTCCTCTTCACCATCTGAAATGCAGGAGCTTATTGTCATTTCATCTGCTACTTGAAGGGCTTGAACATAGCAAGAAAATGTCCTGAACTGAATTGATAAATAGTTGGAAAAAAAGAATCTATATATTTGTTTTATCAAGCATGAATTTCATGTGAGAATTCCTGGATTGGTCTTCACTGGAGATCAATCATTTGATAAAGTGAAGTGCCACACTTCAATTATGCGTTGTGACAAGAACTGGGGATTTTCTAGACTGATCCAACCAGACCCCATCAGGATTCAACAACCTGGCTCTGAGCATGACTGTCTCCTGCTGTTTTGCAGATGGAGGCAAGAAACAGCCTAACAGATGATGAGGGAATAACTTGCAAACAGAAAGTTTCTTCTGGTTAACTCGAGAGCCACTGATTGGCTTCTGTCCTGAGGCATTACAGTTTATATCCCTAATATATTTTTATATTGCCTAATAAAACTGTTGGCTGTTGCCATTACATGGGTAATGGACATTTATATAAAACTCTTTATGAGCTGTAGATGGGGATCATCCTCTTCACCACACACGTGAAGCCACCTCTGGAGTACAATGCAGGAGGTGTTTAATAGTGTTGGCTCTATAGATAAACTGCAGTTATATCAAAGAGGAAGAATAACTCCTCATCAAGTCAAACATGCCTAAGAAATTTAGAAAACAATATTTTGCTTCTTCTAGAAGAAATTAGACCAAAACAGGGCCTTTCTGTGCTTCCTGGAAGTCAGTAAGTCCAAGGAGTCTGGATTTCTGTTGTACATTGGCTTTAGAAAGCTAGGAAAACATAGCATTTCCAGTTTATCATGAAAGAGTTCCTTTCCAAGCGTCATCTGCTGCAGTTTGAGAGGGATGGGAGATTCCAGCATTCCTTGAATTAATCCAAACATGTTTCTACAGTGAGATTTAATGTAGAAAAAAATGCCTGCTTCAACACTTTCTCCTTTTTAGTTGTTTGTTATTTTGTATTCCTCATCACTTGAAATAATTTAAATAATTTTCTGTGTTCTTCTTTTAATTTGGCTTTTGTAGATAACAATAAAGTATTCCTCTAGGAATGAAGAAAAGTCGTAATTGAAACTAAAAGTGATAAGGGATTGCCATTTCCTTTCACAGAACCATGGTTCAAAAGACAGAGTGAAGTATAGCTACAGAAGCTATGAAGTCCTTGCTCTTGGTAAGGAAAAGACTGAAAGAGATGCAAACAACAAAAATATTTAAAAAATCAATTCAGGGAATATTTTCGAAGAATCAACATAGCATTCAATACTGTGAGAACAGAAAAATTTCTAGCTTGCTTGGTTTACATGGTATATAACATTTGATGCAAAAATCTGTTTCAAAAATGGAGTATTTTTTCCTGTCATTCCTTTTGTACACGTAGTAGTATACAGCCCTCATGTTAAGATTTATATCTTCAAAAGATGGGAGTTAGTTATGATCTCTCAAGGATAAATATTCCGTTCCTATGTCATTTGGGAAACAGAACAGAGCTTAAGCGGATTGCTGAGGGCTTCCTGTACCTGAGCTGGCAGTAGAACAGGAGAGTCCTTGTCTCACGGGTTTCCTGTCTAAAACAGTAGAGGGGAGTTATGCCCATACCATTAATTTCCCTGTCTTTCTTAAATACATGCCATCATTATAACATATCTTACCCATTTGAGTTAATCGGATATAAAACATTAACTTTTGCGAAGGTATTAGAGCTTCACCAAAGAGCACTCAGAGATATTACAGGGTAACATCAAAATTAACATGGAAGCAATTTAGTCCTTCAGTTTAAATGTCTTCAGCAAAGGATTAAGACTTTCCCATCACCACTGAAGCACTTCCTTACATAGTCCTTGCTTTTCACACTCCTCTCACTTACTGTGCTAGTTACTTTTTTAACATAAAAGTGATGCTGGGAGTATTTCCTTTCATTCCTGTTAGCTTCATCACTCAATTGAAAAAAGAAAGTGACTGTCTTTATCAATGTGTGGCTTATGCTTTCCTCTAGAAATTACCTATAATGTCCAGATGACTTAATGTCTATGAAGCTTCACCCCATTGAGGGCAAAGACTGAAAATAAATGCTCATATGAGGAGGATTATTGGATGGGGAATGTCCCATTAATATGTCCCATCCTTTTGTGAGACCTTTAGGTTAGATTAGCATAGCCAGTGAGAGAGCATAGACTGGGAGCACTGAGATGGCGAGTGTATCAGGGAAAGCTAGAGACTGGATTGGGACAAATAACAGGGAAAGTGCAGTCAGGATTAGAGTCCTGCATTGCACAGGAGAGGAGCTGGAATGATGTCATGGCAGGCAGAGAGTAGAAGAGAGAATTGGTTCTGGAGGGCTGGAGTTGCCTCAAGGACAAAGAATCTGTATAGGAAAGGAGATGAGATTTAGTCAGTGCTTGGACAGGCATGTTGATTGGGCAGAGCCCCATCATCTCACTGTTGGAACTGGACATCATCTACACCTACAAGTATTTATTGAAGTTTGCGCACCTTAACTTTGATCTGAGTTTTATCCCTCACATCTCTGACCACAGAGCGGGTGTACAAGTTTGTTAAATTGAGAGGGAGGGTCTTGTCGCTGTCAGAAAGGGGAATTCACTTGGCAGGTGGTCAAAGCTGGTGGCTCAGTTATGAGATACACATTTCTGAACTTCGCATTGTCTTGTGTGCACAGGGAGTGACAAAAGTGGGTCCATGGTGTGGTTATTGCAGTTCCCTGTGGTTCAGAAGATACCCTTAGAGTCTGGGAAGGGATCTGGAGTTTGGGATTTTCCTACAGGAGAAGTGCAAGAAGTGGGGAAGCAGATTTGAAGAGAGAACTTGCATCAGTGCTAGGTGTGTTTGTGCTGTTGTATCTCCCAAAATTCTGCCCATTAAAAAAAAAAGAGAAAAAGAAAACTAATTGTGTGTAAGAGCTTGAATCCACTTTCCATAGTGTTTCCAATGTTGAGGCTCGTAGGCAGCCCTGTCTTAGAGGTTATTTGGGCTTAAGAGGCACTTGCAGTGTCAGAGCACAAACCTGGGGAGGCCTCCAAGGGACAAGATGAGCTTGATGTAGTTTGAGCTGCTACCAGGGAGAGATGTCTGATTTTTCTCTTGGGCTGTGCTTGTAAAGATTCTTGAAGATAAAGTGGCAGGGGGAATGTACATGGATACTTATTTCCCACTTCTCCCTCTCTGTGTGCTTTTCCAAGCTGGACGATATCTCTCACAAAGTCAGATGATATGCAGTGATGCTGACATTAGTGTGTGGCACTCACATTTCCCCACAGCATCATCAGCCTATGGTCTGGCATTGGGCTTCAGTGCAGAGCATGTGGCATCCTCCCCTGAACACTGGCTGGTGAGATCAGCTGGAGGAGTACTGCTCTGTCATGCTGGGCTGCCTCCAGACTATTAAACTTTTTTCTTTATAAACCTTATGAAACTGGGAGGCTGCCACCAAGCTGTCTGCTGGCCTTTGATCCATGCTAACATCTAATCCATGGCTGGAAGAAGGTACTTGGCCTGGGACGCATAGTGTCAGGGACTCTGACAAGTTAGCAGTCTAGAGGACTGATTTCCAGTGCTTGAGAATATTCCTGGCGCTATTTGTAAGCAGAAGTGTATATAAGCTTACAAGCATATGTGTAAGCATACTCTCTAACTACTGTTTTCCCACAAACCCTGTCATTTTTCAATGATCCTTCATTTATTCAATCCGGATAGGAGCTGGTTCCTTTGATTTACATTTTTTACACTCTTTCATGCTCCTGCATATTTTAAATCTGCAGAGAGTGTTTGTGAAGTTCCAGTCTGATTGCCCACGTAACACTGCATTTCCCCATCAGTCGACGAAAGTGATAGTTAAATGGTTAAGGCGTTCCCTTTATAAGCAAACAACCTGTTCTTTTGGCGCTTTTTGGTGCACTTGGAAATGTTCACTGATAGATTTAAATTAGCAGGATACCACTTTGAATGCAACTACACCAGCTTTTAGTCTGCTTTCATTTTGAAGCAGGGCTTCTGTGCTCATATTCTCTGTGCATCTATCTGTCACTCTCTTCTCCTGGGTTTTTTTGGCTTGTGCAATTTCAATCACATTTAGCAATGGTCCCAAGGAGATTATTTTCTGACAAGTTCTAATATAACAGAGGGTGGATTGATGAGAGAGATGCTGTTAATATCCCTGGGATAAGGGCCACAACATGAAATCAAGTGTTATTAAGGCACCAAGAGTACATCTGCAAAGCATAGATCCATAGGAGACCAGGCTTCCTCAGTTTCACTGCCTACAGATATCGCATGTTTTGTCCATATTTACCAATCTGACCATAATATAGAGCTCCTGGATTTTTTCCTGATTTATTTTCAAATTCCATTCCCGATGGGGGTCCTGAATGAGTGGGATTTCTACTTTTTCCACTCCTATGTAAATCTGAACAAAATTCCTGGATCTGATTCCAGCAGGCATTTTCTTCTGAAAAATTACTATGATATTAATACAAAAGTAACATCACTCGGCCAAGAAAGCTTAAAACTTTGTTTTTCATGCGAATGAGTAAGAATCTTTCAGCAATTTTCGGCTTGAATGTCTATTCTGTTTATGGATAACAGCAGAAGGAAAAGAAAGAAGTAATAAAAATATTTTTGGATTTGAATTATAAATGGAAAAGATGTTCCAGAAATCACCTCTGCATCACTCAGTCTCTGGTGCTGGCACACTGTGCCTCAGGACTTGCTGCTGGGTTTTTGAACAAAACCTGTAAACTGGAAAAATAAACCAGTTTGAGATTCCAGTTTTGTGAAGTCTATGCACTGAACTGGATCCTATCAAGATGGAACAGCCTTCTTCTGTAGCAAGTGGCAGAATATGAAGCAGCTGGTAGCATAAAAAAAAAGGCATAAAAAAAAAAGAAATTAGAAAAATCTCATGCAAACACTAGAGAATCATCCCCACAGGCTTTCTGCTTGCCTAGTGTGCTTTCTGAGTGCCAAGACCAAGGAAAATCACACCACTCTATTAAGGTAAGCTGCTTTCCAAAGGCAAGCCTGGCATCTCTAGGCTCTGTCTGAGACAGCATGTTGCAGCCTTAACACACCATGAAGATGCCCAGATGATGGCAGGTGGGTTTGGGTTTTTTGGTTTTTTTTAGTAAGAAGTACTACCAGATTGATAGCAGAGAGTTTACTGTCCTCAGCTCTACTATTGACAAGTGGCCTCCTTTTAGATTAACCCTGTTGAGATCACCCTGCTGTTAGATTGTCAAGAGAGTCTCAGCCTGCAGGAAAACCTTGTTTCATGGATTTCTTTTTTCCTGTGTATGTGTGACTGACCCTGTGAAAATTCACCCAAATAAATCTTCAAGATGTACCCCAGAGGTTTCATGGCTGGCACACAGAGTAGCACTTGTGGGCTTTCGAGTGCTATTTCACCCATTTTGGGGCTAAAAAGAAGATAAGGATTCATATGTCAGGAGCAAAGAGGAAGGGCTGCCTGGCGAGCAGTATTGCTCTGGAAGGTTCAGGCAATGTTGCCATAAATCAGTGAATCCATGGGAGAAAAACTCTGGTTACAAACTGGATCTGGGAGCGTATACTTGCTGTCAGACAAGAGACAGGCTGAACTCAAACCAGGTCAGAAGAGAAACATAGAGTGGGTTGGGTTGGGTTGGGTTGGGTTGGGTTGGAAGGGACCTTAAAGATTGTCTAGTTTCAACCCCTTGCCATGGTCAGGGACAGCTTCCAACAGACCAGACTGCTGAGAGCCCCATCCAGCCTGGAATTGTACACTTCCGGGGGTGTGGCATCCATAGCTTCTGTGGGAAGCCTATGCCAATGCCTCAGAACCCTCATGATAAATAATTTCCTAATGTGTAATCTAAAGCTACTGTCTTTCAGTTTTAAACCATTCCCCCTTGTCCTGACACTTCTTGCTCTTGTAAATAGTCTCTTCCTTGTAGACTCCCTTCAGGTGCTGAAAGGTCACAGTTAGGACACTCTTCTGGGCTAAAGAAGACTGATTATCTCAGCCTTTCCACCTAGAACTCAGGTTAAATTTTTCGCCTCTTATTCTGGCGGAAGTATCTGGAATGGGAAATGACCAAAGTTCGTCATCTGGTCCATGCTGGGATCAAGATTGCTTGGGAAAAAGTAATTTTCACAGGTGCTGTCTCCAAGAGCACTCAGCTGGTTGCAAGTGCCAAAAGCACAAATGATAACTTCGAAAGGCATTCAGAAGATTGAGTCTGATGGGAGTGGTTAACCCTTGGTTAACTAAGTGGGTGGGCTGTATCACCACTGTGGAGTCTGTCATATTTGATGACTTGCTTCAGCTGCTTTGTGCAAGCAGTGGTACAAGGTCTGGTCAAGCATCAACTCTGAAAGATGCTGCTTTTATGAAAGGCATCATGTTTGGTTAAAAAGGATGCATATGTGCTGTGTTTGAGAAAGGTTTATGCTGCTGGTTTGCAGTGGTGATTGCAGTAGAGTTCAAAGTGACAAGTTTCTCCGCACAAAATTAAGGCTAAGAAAGTAAAGTTCAGATTTTGGGTCATGCCTTGTCAACAAAAGCTACTCCAGGCACTAGAAACAAGTCCTGGTGATGATTGCCAGTACAGTATGAGTATGGGATGAAGGAAATAGCTTTCTGTTTGATATGACTGCAGCTTGCTGGTAAATACTTCCTCAGTTTCTGGAAATCAAGAGCTAATCATGCTGAAAAATCATGATTCTTTAAGCATGTAAATATCTTTAATCAGCAATTAAAAATAATTATAACTCAAAAGCTATCATGTATTTGAGAATAAGAGTCAACCTAGCTGGACAAGTACATGCTGCAAATTGAGGAAAAATTGTGCTTTACGTTTTGTGATAGTTTTTCTAGTACCAGTTTTGTTCATGGGTATGGATGGCCTCTTAAATGCCTGCCTGTTGATCATGTGTAAGTGACCCATGCCAGCTGAAAAGGTCTTTGAGTATCCCTGTACTTTGCAGAATGGTGGGAAGCACAGCCTGTTTTCTGGGATTCAGGCTTATGTTTTGGGTTGCAGTCCCTCCAGCAGGTGTTAACTATATCAGTGCTTTTGAGGAAAGTTTTCTGGAAAAGCATGTTTTTTTTTCCGTGTCAGATATACTGAATTATTTTTTCAAGAGCTAGGCAGGCTTGAAATTTAAGCAACAAGCAATGAGTTAGCAAGATTATCTGCCTAATTATGAAATTGGTTACAGAAGGAAGAAACTCATGGAAGTTAGCCTTTGATTTTACTTAAAACATGCTGGTCCTTAGCTCTTCCAGTGCCTCAGTGAGACAGTAAAATAGGAAACTGCAACATCATTGAATTGTGCCCACCACTGTGCTGGCTTGGTTCAGGAGACATAAAGCTTCAATTTCCTGCTTCTTTGATTAAAGATAGTTTCTTCTTTGATTTTGTTACATGTCTTACTTCTAGCTTCTCCTGGTTATTTTAAACAGGAATATAATATTAAAATTTGTGCCAAATACGATCATGACGACTCACAGTCTATAGGACTGGGTTTCCCTGCTGTATGCAGTTCTCTTTTGATTGAATTAGAAAATACAGATATAGCAAGCTGTACCTCCTCTCTGCTCTCAAGGTGTTTCTCCAAATTTACTTCTTGGTTCTATTGAACAGTTGCACACATCTTTTCCATGCTTTATAAACCTCACAAGAGTTTCATCTTACAAAGAATTTGGCCTCAAACATTTTTGTCCCTTTACACTGGGTATTTTTTGTATCCCCAGGCTGTGGTGTGCTGCCTTTCCTCCTGCTGACAGAGCTCTTGTGGGATCATCCAATCAACTGCTTCAGGAAACCAGGTTCCTTTGCTGGTGCAGCACCTGGTATTGTGAAACCACATCCTTATATGTTATAAATTACCATTTCTAGTTGCTTTTTTTGAGAATTACTTGAGAAAAAGATGGGCTAGATTAAACAGCCCCGTCCCATTAACTAATTTGAAATACATGTAGGTATATAAACTACAAATACAGGTACATAAGCTCTAAAAGTATCTCACATTCTCCTTAAAATTTGTATGCATAGCTGCTTTATTTTGGGGGGGTGACATGGGTCTGTATGTCTCATACAGCCCCATACATAAAAGGTAAGGAGTATTCAAATAAGTCCTATAGAGAACTATGAAGAGTTCTGTCTTATTCTTGAAAAAGTTTTGAAGATGGCCACTGTCCTGCTGTTTGTCACAAATGGTGAAAGCGGTTGTAAATGATGTTTGAGATCCTTTTCCAGCCCTCTTCCCTACAACTTCTATTATCCCCTTCAAGTAATTTCTCAATTTCACCTCGGCTTTTCTTTGAGAAAACACATACTGTGTTAATAATAGAGATGAAAAATAAAGCATACTGAGTAATTTTTTAAAGTTACCTCTTTCTCTGGCAATCACTTTCTGTCAGGTTTGGGTTCTGTCATCACAGCCATATCATTTCAATGACACACAAAAAATTGGCTCCCACTTCATCAATAGATGCCCAAAAATACCCCTAAAGCCCAGACTATGGGTATGTGATGTCTGCTCTGCTTTTGTGTCTGCTTCAGTTCAGTCTGTGAAGTTCATTATTATGAACATCTGTGGCCCTAACCTCTGTCTGTCTGTCTCTCTGTAAAAGCCACTGGGTAGTTGGGTACTGAGAAGGCAAAAGTTAAATTGATTTAACAACATGCAGTGAAAATGTCCATAACTAGTTAGGCAGCTTGGATAAAGGCAGTTCTGATAGCAGGCAAAGAAAAACCGAGTTTTTCCTAAAGATTGGGAAAAGATATGGACTTGAACATGGCTGTGAAAATAGTCACACCTGGGTAGCAGGGCCAAAAAGCAACAAGAAGATGTGAGAAATACAAGATGGTGGGTCCAAACAGGTTGAGAAATACTGGAAGCAGCAGGAAAAGGTCCAAGGATAGAACTGTGTTGATGAAAGGTACCTCCATTGAAAAAAGCTCAACTGGCTGATTTTGCTATTTCAGCTTCTTGAGAAAGCTTTGACCAGAAAGACTTCGTGTTTTCAATATGGCTACAACTATGCTGATCCTACATTCCCTAAAGTCAAATTTGCAACCTAGAGCTGAGTCATTCCTTGCATTGGAGAAACATCACTGAGGTGCAACATCATTTTCTAAAGTCAAGAAAATCCCCAGATTTGTCCCTCAGCCTTGGGCTCGTTGCAGCAGAGGTGCTTAAAAATAGAGCATCTGATGCATGAAGGAGTGCCTATAATGAGCGCACCTTGTGCTTCTCCAGGAGGTATGGTTAATCTTGTGCCTTGCTGGATGTGTGCTCCAGGATGAACCCAAGGCCATGAAGCTGGCATAAAAAATAATTTACATTTTATGTTGCTCTCTTTTGTAATGGAAAGGCTGCATGATTTCAGTGACACTCACTCAACTTGTCATTCATAGGAAGATTAATTCCTATAGACATGATACCCACATACACATAAAGAAATGTAAAAAATTTATGTAAATGTAAAATGTAAAAAAACAGGAGACTTTTCAACATAACATTGGCCCTCAGTAAGGCCTTAGTTATGAGCAGCTGAATACAGGGAGCTGAAGGCAAAGTAGGACCATTAAATCACTGAACTTCCTGCACATAACAAGGTATTTAATTTCATTCAGTTACCCTGCTTGAAGCCCGAAACCTGTATTTGTCTGACACACAAATTCAGGAAAGGTGTAGAGTCCTGCTCCAAAGACCCCAAATGGTGGAGTGCTTGCCACTTCCTTTAGTAGTTTGTTCAGGATATTAAGCACTTTCAGTGCTTTAAAATGTGTGCTTAATTGTACTTTTCTTTTGTGTTTTTATTCTTTAACTTCATAGGTTCATATTTTGCTTATTTCTGGTAGGATGATGAGGTTTCTATAGTTCGTATTGGGGATGTTTAATGGCGAGATTCACAAATAAAGGAACAAATTAATGTGTCCTAATTAAAAAATGAAGTGAGGAATATGACTGGAGAGCCCTCATTCTTTTTCTAATCCTTGACGTTACTACAGCATTGTGCCACCTGGTGGACCCTCTTTCCCTGTAGGAGGAAGGAGATTACTGAGACCCAGAAGGTACACCAGGGCCACCTTCCAGGAATCTGGCAGAGGTCACTGGTCACACAGCTGCACAGTAGACTGGTCCTGTCCATGCTTTGGGTACTGGAAGCAGTGTAGTCACCAAAGGCAACTTTGGACCCAAGTGCTTAGTGATGCTTAGTGCAGAGTAGAACTTCTGGCTGAATTACTGTGTTGATGTATCTGAGCTACTTCTGCATCTAGAAAAGGCTGAGGTGGCATTTTCACCCAACCCAGCGCTGTCCCGTGGCAAAACATGGGAGTGGATGAGTGGGCCTGGTTCATGAGCAGCATATGTACTGGAAATCCACACCAGCTGCTCCTTTGGAAGGCCTCCTGGGCATGCTGAAAACCAATGCAACAGCGCTCGGCACGGGCTGTGCAGAGCTTGGTAGGCTTTCTGCTGTGCTCTGCTGGGCCATGAAACAGTTAACAGTGTTAGCATATGAGCATCTGAGCTGGCATCTTGGATGTGAGGGGTGAAGCAGTTTCTATTTCTTGGAGGGATTGTTTCAGGCTGCTCTGCAGTTCCAAGCCCATGCCGTTGCTCTAGTGAAGCTCAGCTTGGATTTTCTTCACAGTTGTGACAGCCAGAGATGACTAAAAATACAGAGTGCTGAGATTCCTCAGATCAATTGTGAATTCTGTCTTCCCTTTCTTCCCAACTATTCCTTCTGCTTGCCTGAGAGAAAAGTTGGGTTTGAGGGGGTTAATTTCATTCCCTTTGTGTTTTTAAAGATTGCTTTTACATTAAGGCCCTACGGGAATGAAATAAGTGTCCTGATAGATGCACCGTCTATAAATATACAAGTAAGCATGAAACACAAACAGTTTTGGAGATTTAATCCATGTTTCTATAAATGGGAAAAACCCTTGAATTAATGTGTTGTGTTGGTATGTAGTATAATATATAATTACACTTCAGTAAATCTGAAACTTAACATTAAAATTATATAGGTCAGATATATTTTAAACTTAGGAGGAAAAAGTGAGAAAGAGATAAATTTTTTTGCAATTCTTGCTACCAGAGGTGTAATGCCTTTTCAGTCATTGAAGGATTTTTTGATTTTTTTTCCTTTTCATTCTAAATACACCTTTGCTTTGCCTTATATATATTTTTTTTTTCCTCCATATTGCCATAAGCTACAAGCTTTGATTCACTGTTAAGAGTGGCATATGGTTCCTCGCTTTAAGGAATTTGATAAGCATACCACTTGGTCTTTCGTGTTTAGTAGGAATTCAAGCAACAAAAGATGCCAGGATGCTTGTTGGTAGCAGAGGATCTCTGACTGGATCATCCCTGCCAGTTTATTATCTGTGTTGTGCTGTAAATCGTTCCCAAGGCAAAAACAGCATAAGAGCAGTAGAGGCACAAAGTAGGTGAAGGGGGCTGCCCAGGTGTTTAGAGGGAGGATGGGTAAAGTGAATTCCCACAGGGTTTAGTCCAAGCACACAGAAGTTCATGCTCTGTCATGATTCCTTAATGTTAATGCTCTAACTGCTTTTGTGGAAATTGTTACTTTCTACATTTCTAAGCCATAAAAAGAGATGCACTTAAAAAAATGGCCACCCTTAAGCAGAAGAAAGAACACTTGTTTGCATTTAATAATCACTAAAACTTGAAATTCTAAAATTGGATTAATTGTGTCTATTATAAATTGATGGGGGAATAGCTATGCATTAGCCCTGAATTCTGATTACCTAAGAGGTTCCACTTGGAGTATAATTAAGAGCAACTTCATAGTAGTGGTAGGTGTATGATTGAATAATACATGCATCCCCTGCTGATGAAATTCAAGGCAAAGTGTTCATGGAGAAGGAGAGCTTTTTTTTTTCCCTTATTCCTGCACTTAAAATGCTGAAGGATTATTGCAATTGCAGCCCATGCTTACACTATTAGCAGAGATACACCAAAGCTCTTGATGCAAACACTTTCAACCTTAAGTGGGGCTGGCAAAATAATCCAAATTTTGCAGCTCAGCTCTTGTTCTGTAAAGCATTGTGTTCCTAAGTGTCTGTGGTGGCTGATTTAATTAGGAACATAGATCAGAGCTTGAAAGAGGCACATTTTCCAACAATACAAGGGACACCACTTTGTTGACAGCTCATTGCTTAATACATATGCCCACTAGATGGCTGTAATTGGTGTGGTCATTTATTAATTATAAAGTATTTTACACATTCCTGGCTTTGAAGCCTTGTTTACTCCTGTTTTTAATATCTCCTTGTGCTTTCCCAATCTATAAAGATACCTTTTCAATGCATTGAACTCCATCAGCTTGCAGCCATGTAGCAGACTGAAGGAGAATATTTCTGGGCTTCAAGGCTTGACAGCCCCCTTGGGTGCTTCAGTCTGACCCCTGGTAAGAGAGTGCATGAGGCATCACAGCACCATACCCACAGACAGAGGTGCTCTAAGCTCTCCATCCTTCCCATGAAGGGAGGCACAGCCACGTGTCTGTTCCATTTCAAGTGGCCAAACAGTCTCTGTCCTCGTGAAATTGCTCCTGCTTGCTGAGATGAAGGGGTTGAGGAATAACAGCCTGAAGTGATGGGAGAGGTGGAAAGTGAACCACGAGAAAGGGGCAGAGCTGTGTGGTGGCTCATGGAGGCTGTGTTGGGTGTACCCATAACATGGGACTGACTGCCCATTCCTCAGTGCTTTGCTCTGAGAGATGGTTCTGGCTTTTCCTTTTCTGCTGCTGTGTCCATAGATGTTTAATTTTGAAATTATGCATTTGTCATGCTTGTCACCACAGAGGCAAGACATTCAGCTAATCTCTTAATTCACCGTGTATCATTACGGTGAAGAGCTCATCATTAGAGTGAAGGCACATCTAACCATGTTTTACTGATATCAAAGTGGGAGAAGTGAAATAGTGCTTAGCAGTTTTGAAGCTTCATTCATGAATTACAGATAGAGAGGCATGAAAAAGTTATCTTGACATTGCTGACTTCCAGTCTCAGTGTCAGAATCCATCCTCAGCATTGAAACGGCAGGTTTTGTGCTGCTTCAGTAATTCCAAAACTGTACAGTAGTAACCCAAGGGAAATTGCCCACTGACAGCTTGGGCCATGATTCTGAGCAGGATTTAACAAAACTCCTTCAGTCAAAAGCTGAATATAGTGGAATATGATCACCTGCAAGTGATTCAAAATTCTGTTGGTCGAGAAAGTTTGAGAACCACCATGAGTGCTTGTAAATATATATTTACACTTGTCATGCACAGGTAACAAATGATCACAGGAGCCTGCTTAGGTATTTTTGAATTCAGCAGGAAGAAAACCTTCTCTCGAACCAGCATGTTGTTGGTCAGTTGGTGCCCAGTCTTTTGAAATGCTGATGACTTTAACTTTTTGTAACCTTCTTGGCACGGTCATGTTGACAGCACTAAGATCTCTCCTGAGGTACAAAACTGAACACCTGCATGTCCAATAATCTCAGTGCAATCTAACCTAGGTTACCACTGTGGATTTTAGTGCAGGTAAGGTGAAACCTTGGAAGGCTGCTATTAATACGTGAACCCTGAACCACCCTGCTGAAGACAAGACACTTGTGCTTAAGGGGGGAGTGGCAGCCGTGCCTGCATGGTCATCACACCTTTAGTAACTTTGTCAAAGCAGTATCAGGAAATCTCCTATTTTCTCACTTGCTTTTTTCTTAGAAATCTTCCCACATACTCTCTGAAGGCTGAAATCTCAGATGACCTGATGGTTTCAGCCGTTAGCTCACCTTGGGTTCAAGCATCCTGTTTTCTGTACAGATAAAGGATTTTTGTAATCCCTGGCAAATACAATTCTTTTTTTCTGTATAAAAGGTGTATTTTTCAAGAGTATATTTTCCAGTTACCTAAAACTTCTAAGTGATCTGTGTCCTAAGATTACCTTTTAACTACTTATCCTTTATGTTGTTAGCCATATATTACAGGTGCATAAATGAAATAGAGAACAAAATAAAACTCCCTAATTTGACACATTTCCAGAGGCTAATTATATCATGGCAAAAGCATTCACTTTGTTTTAATAGGCTGAAGTATTTATTCTTTTTTTTTTTTCCTGTTTTTTGGCTGGAAATGTGTAATATGCCTATGACAGATACTTTGACAGAAAGAGCCAGCCAGCACATTTTCTTCAAACTGACTGGTTCATAACCCAGTGGTACATTTTCCAGTGTTTTTGTCTGAGCAGTGAAAGTGGAAATTTGCAAACAAGACTCTCTGTATATGCAGCGTATGAGGATAGGAAACAGTAGAGTAAGTCAGCAGCAATTTGTTTGTGAGAGACAACATGCCATCAAAAAAATCCTTACCGTCTGTGTGCCTGCAAAATGTTGCTTTGTCTTTATTCTTCTTTTACTGCAAAAGTAATATGTAATGAAGCAAAAATGTCATCCTAGTTTTCTAGTGTGGAAATGAAAGAGTCCCCATTAAAAAGAATATCAGGAAGGAATTTTTATAATCTTTTCTTAGATATGGTAAAATTGAAGTCCAGTGATTAATCTTGCATATGATTGCACAAGGAAATGAATAGAAGAAACTTTGGAATTAGACATCTCATGTGCTAACTTTTGTGTTGGTCCCAGTTCTCTGCCTTGGAAATGTTGCACAGCGTCCATGCATCACTAAATTTCTCTTAGTCCCATTGGTTTATAGCAGGAAGTTCAACACCATCGCTTCAGTAGAATTTCTTCAGTGTAGAATACAAGCTATTCATTGAGGAAGATGCTCCATGCAAAATATCACATGCATTCCAAAGCCAGAATTCTGTCATCTTTCCTTAAAACGTCTCATATTCTCCACCCAGCCCGGGCCCACTAAATTTTGACCCAACACACACTCTCTTTCATAGCCATTTCCATGTTTTCTTGCTCTCCTTGTGAGCAAATCATCCTTGCTTGGTAGATGGGGATTTGACTATGGACAGGTAACTCTGTGAGGATCTGTTGGCTGAAGTGGAAACTCTTCTGCAACATTCCCCCCTAGGCATGTTCTTATGGCAGTGAGGAAGCATCACTGGCAAATATGCTCCTTTTCTATGGAGTCAGTACTCCTTGCAGCACGTGCTGTGGCCAACACAAGTGAGGCTGCAGCTGCAGTCACTGGCCCAGAGCAGCAGGTCCTTTGATTTAGAGATCAGCCCTTGAAAATTGACATAATCCTGCCCATTTTAGGTATGCCAGTATCTAAACAAAGGTCTAGTCTAATAGTAGAGGGGAGACATAAAAATGGGAGGATTCTTTGGCTTATTCCTTCCCAAACACACCTGATATCTTTGAAATATGTGTATCTTGGGCAGTTTAATACTGTTTGCCCACCTCAGTGCTGCACATTCTGGGCATTCAAAATCCAGGATTCACAGACACCTTCCAAATGCATGAGATAAATGCAGGAGACTATCAAATTGCTGGAAACCCAATTCTTCCTCCCACCTCCTACTGTATTATTGGCTTCTTTTTTTTATTTTTCTTCATATTTTTAAAGCTTCAAAATTTCTTCTTCAGCCATAAAAAAATAGAATCATTCTTGAAAAATGAAAATAAAGCTGATGTATAGACACCAGACTCAAGGAGCTGCAACTTTAAGTAAATCAGTAAATTTCTCAAGCTTCAATAAAACAGCAACAGTTGGCAGCCCTGGAGCACTAACCATGCAACCTTATTTATTTTCTGTTATTTCCTTTTTATGCATGTGTCCAGAAAGCAGCACAGCATGCTTAAGCAGTGAAAAATCCTTGACTCTTCAGAACCTCAGTACAACCCATAGCAATCCCATTTTCTAATATAAAGCTGGAGTGAGTCACATCACTCGCTGGATCAAGAGCCCAGTAATTTGGGTGCCTGAGTTAGAAACAGCAATGTTATGCTTCTGCTGCCATCAACAATGAGATAGGTCAGTTTCTTAAAATGTTTTTGGTTACTCCAGGACATGTATGTATAGGGCCAAAGAACACTGCAGTCATTTTGACCAGCAAAATACAGATGTACCTCACCCATACTCTGTTTCCATGATGCCTTTACAGTGCATTTGCTATCATATTTCAAAGCATATGCTTTTTTCCTAGCATGGGCAGAGTTGAAGGAAGTTTTGTCCTCTCAGCTCTTCCTTGAACTTTTGCATAAGCATGCATTTTCTCTGGGAGAAAGAGGATATTAGAAGCTACTTTTATGCTCTTTGCTTGGGAGACATGAGGACTTTTCAAGTTTCACATGTTGAAAGGTGATGTATCAATGGTAGAAAATGTCACATCCCTTGACATTTGAATAAGGTAATGGTGTCTTCCCTAGGGCTCTCTAGCATTGGAAAAACCCCAGGAATTCTGACATTCAACTTAATAAAAGTGGAATTGCAGATGGTTGCTGAACTCATTTCAGTGAGTATGAAAATTAAAGGCGGGGAGTAAGGAGAACAGCACAACAGCTCTTTATTGCCTGCTAATAAGGCAGAAGTCATCTCCAAACACTATTTAACATAGAAGTTCCATAGGATGCATAATGGAAGAATCCTCCTTCCCTCTCCCCCAAAAGATACTAAGTTAAAACAATTTTGGAGGTAAAGAGAGTGGGGAAAGGATATATTTTATTCAGTAAGCAGGGACAGCTGGAATGTGCTGTACTGTATCTACCTAATCCAGTCAGTCTTTCTTCTGGGCAAAAGGGTAACAAGTTATTTAAGCAATGACTAATTTCCAAGACAAGAGTTTGAAGTTGTTAAAAATACAATTTCTAAGTCTTTATAGAAATGTTGCTGTAGTTTTTCTTCCTGGGGCATCCAAAGGCTGTTGACAAAACCATGTAAACTGCTGTTTCTCACTGCAAGTTGGACTGTACTGGGCTTATTCTTAGGAGATTAATTTTATTTCTTTCAGTTTCCACAAATCTTTCAGGTAAGTCCCTGACCTCCAACCTCTAATGCATGCCTTCGTGAGGGAGAAAAAGAAAAAAAGACTTGCTCTATAATAGCTTGTTATAAAATGTTCATGTCATTTTGAAAAGCTTGGAGAAATGGTACCAGGTGAAACAACTCCTTCAAGATGTCTGCTGAAAGATGAGCAATTCTGACAGTAGTCAGATAATCTTGGCAGCAATATTAGCTCTACTGCATCTTAGGCAATAGGCACTGACTTCCCTTAGATGAAGTTCATACTGCAAAATCTGTTTCTGATCATGTTACTGGGTTTTGTTGGGTTGAGAATACGGCATCAGGCTGCAGTATGCAAAGCATCTTGGAGCTGATCCAGCACAGCATGTGAAAACCATGTTTCTATAAATATGTGTTTAATCCCCATTTTCAGTGGAGAAGAAAGGCCCTCATGATCTCTCAGCACTGAAACTTAAGGGAACAGTTCTACTGCTGTTGAGGACAGTGGTGAAGTGCTACATATTTAATGGTGAGAATCTGGTCCAGGGTCTCACCTGGCTATGTACCAAGTGGCCCCAAATGTCACCAACATAATGGGGTAAAACTATAAATTAGAAGCTTTGTAGTATTTAGTTCTATCCAGCAATTATCTGGAAGGGGCTTATACTTTCCTATTTAAGCGGGAGATGCTGTGAGTATTTATGTTGTGAGGATTCATCTTAGATGAGGATGGAGATCACAACTGATGGTGTATTCTTGTGCTCCTCAATGGGCACCTTTTTCTCAGCTGCCCGGAACAAATCCTCCACTGGGGGAAGTCAATGCTGTCAGTGTATTCCCGGATGTGAGCTGCCAACCTTTGTTTTGCCCTGTCAAGCCTGTCTAAGATCATTAGTTTAAATTCCAATTAAAAAAAAAAAAAGAAGTTGGTCCTTCCTTCAATCAATGGCTTTTTTTTTTTTTAACTCCAAGGGTAAATGTGAATTGTGCTCATGGGCTGTGTAATTGAAATCTCTTGACTGAAGAACTCATATTGTAGACAGAAATGATCGTTTTGTGGTGAAATGAATGGGTAAATACCCAGGAGACTCACTGTCTATTCCTGCTTCAGCAACAGATGTCAAGAATGGTTTGAGATGTGTTACTTAATATCTCTCACCAGCCTGTAATATCCTAAATCCTAAAAGGTGGTGGTGAAAGTGTTTGAAGAGCAGCGGTTATTTAAGTCACTTGTGGCAAGTGCTGTAACAATGCAAAATGTTATTGCTATTACTGAATTTATTTTGATATGTTGCTCCAAAGTAAGCCTGTGCAGAAGAAAATTATGTCATGAACTGGAAAGAGCATATGGGCATTTCCTTTTCTTAGTCACTAAATATCTGCAATGTCAAGTTCAAGTTATAAATCTTCAATTCAAATTCTGTTTCTATCTTAACATATGGGTGAAGGCTGGACATTTGTCAAAGTTACAGCCAGATGCATAAGTGCCATTGAAGTATGTAGAAAACTATTAGGTGCTAAATAGATTTATAAAAATGTCAAAACTCATTAAAGAGCTCACTGACCTCCTTATCTTTAAGGTTATCCACCAAATATCTGGGACATGTTAAAAATGAGCCCAGACTCTCAGCTGTGGGAGATCTGCTGTTGCACAGTGAGAGTCAGAGGGGAAAGATTAGGAACCAGAGGAAGAAGACTGTAGAACTTCCTTTGATTTCCTCCAGGGAGGAATAGAACCACAGTGGTGACTTGCAAGGTGTGTCTTAGCTGTACGTGGCACTTCAGGTCTTTCTGTTGTATGCAAACAGACTCCTGGTGAGACATGATCTGAACATGAGGAACTTGGATCTCCTTCCCTCTCCTCATGTTCCTTCTTTCACCCTGTGTCCCCACTCTCAAGCTCTTTTCCATGCCAGGTGCAAGGAGATTCTTTCAGTTCCTACCACTCATATAAGCCTGAGGTCTCATTTTCTGGGTGTTATCAAAAACCTGTACTGAGGGCTGAGCATATTTATTCCCATTAATTCCTTCTTTTCCTCTCTCTTCTTACAGTTCTGTAAGCAGTACCTTGTTAGGCTGAAGGATACCAATTCCAGGTCTCTGAGAATTCTTCTTCTGGAAACATTGGTAATGTTGTGATGAATTTATGGAACCTGGCTGGAGCCGTGCTTTTACTTCAGCAAAAACACTTTTTTGGCCATGCATAGGAAGACATTATTGCAGTTAAAAATAATTTAGTATATAATACACAATTGTGAAAACTTATATAAAAAGGAACCAGTTATCTTGAAAAGACCACAAAATCCACTCTTAATTTAAAAATCACCAGTGGCAGAGAGCCTGTTATAGCCAAAGCTGAGTTTTAGGAGAATGACTTTCCTTGCTAATGAAAACACAGCCCCTGTGTCTGAAGCCTTCTATCTAATCATTTCGGCCAGAGGTGGTTATTCTGACGGTCTCTGGCACTGAGAGGGTGTTACCACAGTTTTGTGCAGGCACACGTAAGCAAGGAGCAACTCTCTGATGTTGTGATCACACTGCTGTGGTTACAGGCAGCCCAGCTTTCCTTTGATTAGAACCCCCTTCTAATAACTAGACAATTTTCAGATCTAAAAGAATTACCAGCCTGATCACTTAAGAAATTTTAGTAATTTTCTGGTTCCGCCAGATTTTTGAGCTGTTTTTTAGATAATCTTTAGTTCTAAACTGTGACATGCTGAATCTAAACATCCAGAAGCATTTTACAATTCAGTAAGGGAAAATATTTTTGTTTACTTCTTTGTTTGTTTTAAATAAAGTCAACAGTTTTGATGCCATTTGCAAATGATTGTGTCTGGAACTGATTGAAAATTTGCTGTTAGGGGAATCTTTGCAGGAAATCAAGTTTTAGTGAAGCAGATATTTTTATGAGTGTTATCTGCTTTCCATAAAAATCATGCATGTGTTGTGGTAAGAACCACAACAAACCATTGAAAAGAAATTCCGAAACGCTGTGGATCTAATAGCTTTTTCATTTCCAAAATCTCCTGTCCTCCTGTGTGTGCCACAGGCTTGCACTTGGCTGCTTTCTCTGATACACAAGAGGATTATTTTACTCTTACTTAGACAATCTTTCTTCCCTTTTAAAAGATGTAATGGTAATCAGAAGTCAGAGAGAGAGTTTTTTGAGTAGTTCTGCTGCTAAAAATGCATGGGAAGTTGAGGGAGGTGGCCAAACCCATGCAAAGTGTGTCCAGGGTTTGATTTCCTTACAAAACAGGGTCAGTGGAGTGAGACCAACTCTCTCCAGTGCTTCTGTCTTCCCACTGTGTTTTAAGTGGCACCTCGTTGCTGTTGATATTCCTCACACACTTAAGCTACTGACACAGAGTGAATTCTTTGCCTGGAGTGTAGTTATGTGGGCACTGTACTCAGAGGCAGCAGTGGAGACTACCCAGGTGAGAGACAAGAGGAAAGCACTGGAGGGTGGCATGAGAGGGACAGCTGAGGTTTTGATTCATCCTGGTGCTTAAGCACCTATCTGATAATGGCAGTGGGAGGACAAGGAGACCTTCATGTCTTTGAATATAGTACTCAATGGAAAGTTTAACACAAAGCCAAGCGAGAGAAATGTTGGTGGTATATTGAATATATTGCATATACAATTTTCTATAACTCATGTATATGTTTTCTGTTTGTAATTTCAATATGAACTTCCCTTTATCCCGTAATTGTTCATGCCTCCTCCAATCCCGCATATGGTTTGTAGTAAAATTTAGGGTTTCTCTTTCTAGGGCACATTTCCCCCTCTAGCAAGGCTCTGTGTGCATATGGCTTTGGACTGAGTGATGCATCTGTTACTCTAATGCTTCATTTCAATTCATTATTTCCCTTGTCATATTCCGCATTATGCAGCTCCAGTTTTTTGTCATCCCTTATATCACTTTCCACACACCTGGTAAACAGAACTTCAGCTTTTTTCTCCCTCTCATTTAAATATAACATGATAAACAAACAAATAAATAAATACACTCATAAATACATAAATTAAAGTGCTTGGGAATCAAAGCACATGGCCTCTGACATGTTTTCCCAGTTAAACTTTTTCCAGCTTGAGTATAAAAGGTCCACTTGTGGCTCCTTTTTGTGTGTTTATTGCTTTGTGCAGCCAGGTTTTGATAGAGCCAGAACCAGCAAGTTCTCTTGCAATATTCATTAGACATTAACTTCACAAGGAGAACCTTTCTGAGTACGTACTTGAAGCTGAAAGGCTCCAATGGCTATTGCAACCCTTTTGTTTGTTTTTGACTGGAGCACTGACATAGCTGAGAAGTTTCAGCATTTAGCTGGGTTGGGAAATATTTTCTCTTGTTTACTTTGGAGGAGTAATAGGTTTCTTTCCTTGTTCTAAGGACAAAGTTGCTATGTCTCTGCTGCATTTGCAGAGATTAGGAGATTCGATGGTTTTATTTTCAGAATGCTAGTCCAAATATCCACCAATGAGAACCAATTGCTACAAATGAAGACCCAGTACTCAACCACAGATAATTTGATAAGCAGATTATTTTTGTGCCCTTTGCAAAAGGAAGTTGTAATATATGCATACCTGCACTTTTTAAAAGTTTCTTTGCTTTGGAAGTTTGTTTTTTTCTTTGTATGAACAGCCTTATCTTGTTCGTTTAGCCCTGTTTGCATATGGTCAATATCCCCTGCTGCTGAAGGAGGTTAAAGATAAAAAAGTACTACATTTGTTTTGATGTTAGAAATTAATGAGTTTTGTGTGAGTTGTTTGGTTTTGTTGCTGGATGGGGTTTTTTTGTTTGTTTGTTTTTAGTACCCAGGAACAGGAAAAAGAGAAGTTATAATAAAAATAACACGAAGTTTCCACACATTTTGTGAATAACAGAGTTGAAGAAGAAATTATTAACTACTAGACATGCAATAAATGAGAGACTTTCATGGTATTCAGTATTCTTCATCTCGAGTGACCAGTGATCTCCACATGCTAAAAGATGTATTTAAATTGCACATGTAACCTCTCTTTTCACCACTGAGGGGAAGCTTCTTAAATATTTGACAGTGGTGTTTAATGCCATCAGAAAGGATGTTTTAAATAAAAAATACAATTGGTTAAGTAGTAATATAATCCAACATTAAGGTGGAAGCTGCATTCTTACATAAAGTAAGTTGTTAACTTGCATAAGTTCAGGGATTGTCAGTTACAATTGTCAGAGCTATTATTTTATTTCATATATGAAGAATAGATGTATCTTATCTCGCTTTTTCCACTCCTGGTGATCTTGAGTTTACCTTAGAAATGCAAAGAAGACCAAATCAGACAAAACTTCACAGGTGATGAAACAACAGCACAAAGGTTGTCCTGCTTTATAACCCATCTGTCTCACAGCATCATTTACCCCTGTGTAAGACAAGTGCCTAAGCTGGCTGTTCTGATTTAAAGCCCTCTTGCACTAAGCCACTTTGTTGTGACATAGAGAAGGCCCAAGACAGAGTAGAGTACAACTTTTCTTCCCCCAAATCACATGGATATCTAGAGAAAACAATTTAAATAACCCAATTTAAATAATTTAAAGAACCCAAATCTTTGGCTTTCATGATGAGGTGCAAGAGCACCATTCTTTCCTTCTGGGACATCCAGATGCCTAAACACCCCTGAAGGATCAGGTAAGTGGCAATTTCACCTGATGTAACCTGGCAGCTAATATAAATAAATAAGAAAGAACAAACTCTTCTCTCAGTTTGAAACTCTCTTTCAAAGTCCCACATAAGTGTGAATATGTAGTGTAAGTGCAAATCAGAGACTTAGTGTGATTTCCCAATCCTCTTTACAGATATGAGTGCAAAGGAGTAAAGGAGAAACTTCAGCTGCTGAAAAATTCAAGGAGTTCCTGAGCATTCAGACATTTCTCTTTTGTGGGAAGGGAAAAAAGCCATAAGCCTCTCAGAGCTGTGGTGAGAAATAATGGCTTGGTCCTTGCCTGCTCATATATGAAGGGTGCCATGCAGAAGATCAGTGGAAGAAACCTGGAGCTGAGAGGTGTTACTTTCCATTTATCATAGGTAATGAGGAGACAGATGGGAAAGAGGAGGCATTTTCTGTGTGTTGATTAAAACTTGTTTTTGCAGAGGTAAAGATATTTCCCTCTCCCTTTCTGCCTTCCCCCCAATATCTGTGGCTATAATTTGTAGGGGTGTGGTGACTTAGGGACGCAGTGCCATGGCTGATCTCTGTCTCAAGAGCAGCTCAAACCTGTCTCTCAGATCAGAGAAGCTGCTGTGCTGTGTGCATGTATGTGTATACATATGTGCAGTGTGAAATCCAAATTTAAATCAAGTTCACTCCATCCCATCTGTGGCCTTAACTTACTTGGATGCTCTTCAAAACCTGCAGAAATGAAAGTCTTGAATAAAGTTTGAAGTATCAGAGTCATTGGCTCTTTTTCAACCTGCAGGATACTCCCTTCCCTGAAAACTGTCCCCAGAGTTTCAGCCCTGTGGGTCACCATAGTCCCCAAGTCAGAGGACTGCAATATGGCAACCCCTCCAGCTTTTTGGGCTGGCTTTTGCCACCATCTATTGCCTGTGCAGAGGAGGAGGAGGAGGAGGATGGACACACCATGCTGTTTTACAGCTGCTGCATCTGCTGCCAGCATGCCCTCTGCCCAGTGCTCCCTGAGGGATCTCTCTGAGGCACGCTTCCACCCCCAGACATGTGCAGGCCTCTCCTTGGGAGAAATGCAGAACAACAATATTCACACAAAGGTCTTTTAATTTTGACAAGAGGGAGCTGGGTTTTCTTGTCTTCATAGAAGGCTGCAAACAGGAATGTTATCCAAAGGTGCACAAAGACATCCACAGTGTGCAAATGTGTGTGGATCTCCAAATCGTGGGTTTTTCCTGTGAAAAGCTTTTTCTGAGTCAAGAAACTTACCTGTTTAACTGTGCAGGTAAGGATGTACCCAAATATTGTCCCATCTGCAAGACTTTCTTTGCAGATGGATATCTCCTCTGGGAGCCTTTTTTTTTCTCAGCTTGCAGACAGGAGTTAGTGGCCATCATCCTATTTCGAGATCCTGTGTTCTGTGGCACAGGATGCCAGAAGTCACAGAGTGGGAAAGAGGCCCCAGGGTTGTATTTCTGCTCTGTGGGGAGAAATAAAGGGAGGAATAAGGAGGAGCATGGCAGTTCCTCAGCCCAGCTTTGGCAGGACTTCACATGTATGCTCTGCGTGGCTGTGGCTGCATGTGCCTGCGAAGATTCACTACTTGGCATGATTTAGCTCCCTTCCTCTGAAAATCTGACTCTATTTTTCAGTCAAAAAAAAAAAGGAATTTTTTTTCCTTTGGGTATTGCATTTTATATGATGTTGCTACCAATGCCAGATGACAACATTCCCCCCTGCCACTGCGGAATGAAATGAAGAAGAAAATGTGGAGACAAAAGGGAAAATTGTTTTGATTTGGAAGCATTTGTTAATGATTCCCCCTTTGGTTTCAGGCTGGAATGATTTTCTTCCTTCACTGCTTTGTATGTATCTAGGTACAAAGAGACCACATCAGGTAGTCCAAGTGCCTGGGATGCCATAATTTGACAAGACAATATTGCAGACATGCCATTAGCATTCATGATTATCAAAGAGATGGGGGGAAAGAAATTGTCTTACTCTTATGATATGAGTATATCTATTTCACAGCTTTTTCAAAGGCAGACATGATGCAATCACTTGTGAGGCTGGATTTTAAAGTTTTGCTGCCACTCTGCCCCATTTTTATCTGTTGCTTGAGACTTCTTGTCCCTGGAAAAATAAAAATAATTTTAAGATAAGAAAAATTCTCCATCACTTTTGAAATGGCCTCATATCTTAGTGTCAGTGGGGATGTTGCATCACTGGTAAATTCAGTATTTAACATAAACATTGTTGCTTGCCCTGGGGAGGTGGGAGAGAGAACAAGTTATTTCATCTGATACTATCAAGTGATGATTTATGGCCTACTACCTTTTTTCTGACATTTATCTAGACTTTTCATTGTTCATAACCTTACAAAATGCCTGTCGGGTTTCTCTTGCTCTTCTATTTTAAATAAGAGTACAATTAAATGGAAAGCTGAATTGTAGCCAGCAGGATGTTCACAATAATCCAGTATACTGGGGTGCTGTGCAGTACTGATCTCCTGATGTTTCATTGCGGGGTGACTTAAAGCCAAGTTTCTTTATAAAGTTGCAGGTTTTCCACTGAAACCTCCCTTCCATTATAGTGGTGAGTAGTGCCAGGCTCTAAGTTCATATAATTAGTTCTGATGCAAAACAGAAGTTTGAGATTTTAAAATAAATCTGTCTGGATTGCTATTTATCTTTGTTAATGACTGAGTTCTGATTGTGAAAATTCCTACTTAACACCACTTAAAAAAAAAAGAAAAAAAACCAAGAGCATGGCCTTCTTCAATTTAAAAGCAATTACTGGCTGCAGAGAGAAAAGGAGTGAGAAATTAATCCATGCAAAGATGTGTAAGAGTAGATGGTTTTATGAACAATTTACTTTCTACCTCAAAACAAAGAAGCTGCCATGAAATAAATTTCCTGATGTAAACTTAGTTAACTTTTCTATATAAGGGCACATAAACTCACCCACATACATTACAATTTCCACATTTTCTATATTTTTTCAAAGAATGTTGGCATAGCCAGTAAAGGAAGTACTACACATCAATCAGTGTAAATCACACCTAGGGCACATTCTGTTTGGTATTTTTCAATATATTAAACCAAACAAAAGGTAGGGCATAATCTTTTATTTTTCAGCTCTGAGATACAGTTGGGAGATAAGCATGCATAAAAAGATGGGCCTTTGTCTTTACAGAGATGCAGCATATAAATTGAGCTTTGCATATATATTTGTGGGAGAGGAAAAGTAAAGTGGGTGAAAGTTCCCCACTTTGGATTTAGACCTGTCCAACAGAGTTGTCTATGTGAGAAGCAGTCAGTCTCAAATCCTTGCTTATTAAAAGAAGAGGAGCAAGAACTTCTAGAGTGTGCTTTATCTCTTTCTCAGGTGGATGGCTAAAACAGATGATATGAATCATGCCTTAGCAGAGGCAATTTCTCCCCCACTTCCACTGGGCTCTTGATGTGTGACCAAAGATCCATCCATCCATCCATCCATCCATCCATCCATCCATCCATCCATCCCTCCATCCATCCAGCGCATCCTTCAGCACATGACTTTATGATTTCAACACAGGGTTTCTGTTAAGTCAGATGTCAGAACTGTTCATGGGTGTTTAGTCATGAGACCAATGGCTACAGCAGGGACCTGCCAGGTCTGTCTCAGATGCTGAAATCAGAACAGCAGAGGGCTAGGAGGGAGATAAATTGCATCTATGTGCTTTGTGGAAGAAGTCTTAGTTTCAAAGGAAGCAGTTATCTTCTATCTTATTTCTCATAGGTGCAGATCCAGTGAATCATGATGAAAACAGAGGTGAATTTGGCTTCCTTTTTGGAAAAAAAAATATGAGTTTTCCCTGGATTACTTTTAAATAAATAAATATATAAAATAAATTGATGACAGTACATGACCTTGTTCTGTTCCTTGGTGCTGTTGGAATAGAAAATCATTTATGTTCTTTCCATGCTGAGAGTTCACTCAAGACTTTAAATTGCCATTGTCACCTAAGACTTAGAAATTAGGAGAACATCCATCTAAAGGTGCCAAAAAGCAGAAGGGAGATAGGATCCTAAATCTTTTTCTTTCAGTGGCAGCCAAGGAAGAAGAGAGTTCAAAAAATGGGCCATAGCCACATCATAGAGTCTCTTGCAATTTCATCTGAGTATAAAAAAATTGAAAAAAGTGATTTTCAATGACAAGCTCAGAAACAGGGTTAGTACATTTCATTATATGGGATCTAATCAGTCAAATGGCCAAGGTTATTGTGCTGTGATTAATCACCTCACTTAATCCAGGGTGCTCCTGTCTCTGCCTAGTGCTGATGCAGATCAACAGCCCTGGATGTTCAGCCACAACTCCCAAGATTCACTTAGGATTCTCAAACGTCCAGCAGTTTTGGGCTAGAAAAGCAGCATGGACATCTGTCAGGTTTTATTTAGGAACAAATCTTTATCATGTAAACCTGGATGTACCTTGGCATGGGGAATTCACAGATTAGAAGCCTTTTGTAGGTACCAAGCCTGTCTGTGTACACCTCTGTCAAGCCCCTTTTCTCCTGCTCGAGTTTGTGAATGATCTTATCTGTCAGAGTGTTCTCTGCAAGGTAAAGTGATCTCAGCCTTGTGGTGCCAAACACTCTGGAGGGGAGGTGCCATATATAAATTCCACTAGTGGCATAAAGCTCAGTATTAATTGAGGCTGATCCCATCACCTGCCCAGGGTTCAGGGCAGGTGTTTCTTATCCTGTGAATGCATAGCAAATATATGAAATGAGTGCATGTGTTGAAATAGGCCATCCTCACCAAATTCTTACACATTCCTTTACCAAGTGGCCCAGGTGCATGTCCATCACATAGCTAAAACTGATCTCTTGTGTCTCAAGACAGGAATGGGTCAGGCCCTGTGAGAGGAAGTGCAGCAGTTCTTGTGCATGTGGTCGAATGTCTGCAAGCACAGCTGTATGCCTGGATGGATGGATGGATGGATGGATGGATGGATGGATGGATGGATGGATGGGTGGATGGGTGGATGGATGGATGGATGGGTGGATGGATGGATGATGGATGGATGGATGGATGATGGATGGATGGGTGGATGGATGGATGATGGATGGATGGGTGGATGGATGGATGGATGGATGGATGGGTGGATGGGTGGATGGATGGATGGATGGATGGGTGGGTGGATGGATGGATGATGGATGGATGATGGATGGATGGATGGATGGATGGATGGATGGATGGGTGGGTGGATGGATGGATGATGGATGGATGATGGATGGATGGATGGATGGATGGGTGGATGGATGGACACGCTCCGTATGTCAAGCTCTTAGCAACGTGTGCCAACAGACACTTTGGAGGAATGGATAAATCTACAGTCTGGTGTAGGTACTCATTTAAGAGAGCCAGCCTGAGAAATATTTCAGGCCAGAGCTTCTGAGCTCTGTTCCCAGCCTGATAAGCTGGTCCAGCTGAAGGCCAGGGAAAATTTCTCCCAGGATGATAACTTGGTCAAAATAGAGAGGAATTAATAACAAGATAGAACACCTGTTGTGTGCCTGACCAGGCCCTGGGAACAAGGTGTCTTCTCTCTGAACCAATCATCTTTTTCTGCTCTTGGAGTTGCGAGTCATGATATAAAAACCAGTGTGTTTCTGAATAAACTTGTCTCTCTCTCTCTCTCTCTCTCTCTCCTATCATGAGAGATGACCATGTAGCTGTGCATCTTATTTCCGCCTCATCTAAGGGGTTAACACCCCATTCCATGGCTACAGTCCGGGAGCTGAAGAGACTCTGAAGAGCCCTCAGGAAACAGAAAGATGAGGCCCAGGCTGAAGCCTGCCTAAGTAATTAATCTGTTTTGCAGCTCAATCTCAAGTACGTACAAGAAGCTGATTAGAAAGAAAGCAGCTGGCTTGGGCTCTGGGCAGATGGTTTGGCTCTGACAGCTTTGTGGTGATACTACTGGAGGCTGCAACACTGCTTGAGAGTGAAAATTCAAAATGTTGAAGTTCTGGAATGAAGTAGAGAGGTATTTCTGAAATTACTTTGGCAGCTGAGTCAGTTATTGATTGATACTTCAGATACCCAGGGAAAGACCTGCAGCAGCAGTTGTGGGCAAGACATAAATCCAAGGACTAACTACCTACAGACCTGGAAATATGTCATGAGCCTTTTGTTTTCTTCCTTTTCCCTATTTTAACTCTGAACAATTGATGATCCTACTGAAAATCCTGTTAAAGGCTTGGTTTTACTCATGTTCCTGAGACTTGACAAATTGCTTTACACAGGCTATGGAAACTTCAATATCTCAGTCCCCAAATAGGCAACAAAATTTCCTGGAGTTAAGGCCAGAACTGGCCATCATCTAACCTGACCTCTGCTATACTTATCTCAAACTAATAAGCTTCATCCAGTTTCCACCACACAGTCCTAGTAACTTGGCTTAGAATAAAGCAGTTAATATCTGGTCTGGAGGTGAATGGCTGCTGAGTTAAGCCGTGTATGATCAAGATTTTCTCTTTTCTCAGTCACTATGCAATGCTGATATATTTTGCTTCATTCCAAAATGGAATGAAAGCTATGTGTTTGTTTAAATAATATCCATAAAACTTCTTAAAAAAAAAAAACAAAACAAAACCAAAAACAACTATCCCAAGCTTCAAGCAAAACATTTAATACAAAGAAAACTGAAAGGATTTGTTTTGATAACAAAATATAAAGCATTCCAATTTTTTAAACTTTCTTCACTTGCCTAATGTATAATACAGAAGTTAAAACGGGGAAACAAAATATCATTGAAGGTCAGAACGTTCTGTTCCATTTTTAAAGTGTAGTCACACCAAAATCAAGATGTAACATTTAGATATAGACAAAGATAACATTGAGTTTAAATCTAGGCTCCAAAGATAATTAGCTGGCCTCCTGCTGAACTTGCAGTTTTTGGGTAAGATGAGTCAGAGTTGGGAGAACCTGCTTTTCTATGCAGTATAGGTAAAGCTGAAGTGGAAATGACGTAGAAAAATTGGCCCAAACCTGGGTGCTCCGATTACTCGCCTTAATGGTATTTTTGGATAGTAAGCCAACCACTGGAAAATCACTCATCAGTCCATCTGATGAGGGATGAGTAGCTCTCAGAAGTTCAGGAGCCTGTAGTCATTTGGCATAAAAATTATGTAGGTGGCAAATCTCCACAGGATTTTGTTGTGTGATACTTTCCCAATTGATGTGATTTCCTTCATAGGTCAAAAGGATGGATCACTCAGTGGTTAGGAAGGATGGTGATCCAAATACATCCAGCACATTTCCATTTGGTCTGTGGCCTAGTCCCTGTTGCTTTTCTCAGCCTGTTGACTCAGCCAAAATGGTCAAACTGTCCTATTGCAGGGAGCTCAAGACTCAGGGCCTTTATCCAAGACAAGTGCAGGTGACAGCCTCTCATACCTTCCTTGGTGAACTGCAGATTATTAACATTAAATGTCATGCGAGGAAACTGCATTGCCCAACCTGTGTTAATTAAAATACTGCATGTTATGTAGCGTCAGAACACTGCAACTGTTTTCAAGAAGGGTGTATTGTTTTAAGAATTTACATGTACCTAGAAATTTGAGGACATATCTTCATGTTTAGATTTTGCAAGGTAATATCAACATTATTAGCAACCAGACAAGAAGTGTCATCATAAGTCAGTGTTTTGTTTGAAGTTTATTTTTCTTGAGTGTTGTACTAAGGTATTCTTTAAAGGGATACATCTCACATCAGGAAATCACTCTGGAAAGGCACCCCAGGAATTTCTGCTGCTTTGTTTCTTATTCAAATATTGGAATTTATGCAAATTGCACACTTTATTTCCCACAAATCTGCATTTAATTTTCCAGCTGCCACCTAATTCAGTTCTGACTGCAAAGGAAATCAGTCCTGAATAGTATCTGGAGATTCCTGATATGTGTTTCCTATACAATGAAACCATTGTAAGCACTTTAATGATTTTTCAAAGAATTAAACATAATAACTGGCTGGTCATGAGTGTTGGTCAGTCTGGATAGTCAGTGTTTCGCTGAGAGCCAGCAGAAATGAACAAAAAGAGGACACCTGACTATGTTTAGGTTGAAATATTTTTTTACTGTATGAACAAAAACAACAAGTGCTATTGGAGAATTTCTCTTTCATACAGGTGGCTTTGCTGCTCTGCTGCTGCACATTTATTTAGAGTCTTCTCCAGAATTAGGCTGTAAACTGCAAATCAGAAACACAGCCCCATGAACACTGATCTGGGCAAATTTGGGTAAAGGAATTGTGACATACTCCCTGTTGTTGTTGATGTGTGTTTTTCATCAGTAATTAGACCAGCACAGAGTGTTTTGCTCAGGTGATGGTTTTGTGTGGTGATGCAGCTCTGGGGCCAGGGTGATGGCCACAGATGGGTGGGTGAGATTAGACCTGCAGTCCTGCCAGTCCCAGCTGTTCTCCTGGCCCTGAGGAAACCCAAGCACCCAGAGCATTTTGAGACTCACCTTCAAGGGGATGGTGAAACTCTGTCTAAGAAGTGCCTGCCTCTCTGAAGGATCTGTATGAGGAGTATAGGTTGTGTAGGCAAAGGTTTAATTTCTGGTTAGAAAGGGACTTGAATTCTGAGTACATGCCTGACAACAGTATTCTCTGGGGCTCTTCAGTTACACCCTGATCCTCTAAATATTTTGGACTAGGAACCACCAAAGGAATAGCTGGATGAATGCCAGTGTGCTATTTGCTATTTTTGATGCAGCCTGCTTTTTAAATTGAGTTCCATTCAATGAAACATTATTCCTTTGTTGTGATAAAGTATCATATTGCAGGACACATCCATACATATCGTTTTCAAATTGTTAATATGGCACGAGGATTTCCTGTGTGAAGTAAGTGTAAATTAAATTGTTGTAAGTGAAGGAAATCCATTTCCCTACATGGGCTCAGCGCAGAACTTATTCACTTCTGACTTTCCATTTATGGTAGCTGGTGAGTATTTTTAAAGCTTGTCATATATAGGTCACGGAATAATTTATGAGAGTGAGAATATAATTTTTCCACGTAGAAATGTAAAGCACTATCACAGGCTTACCACTTTAGTAATGCTCATTCAGAGAGTAGAGAGCTCACATTTCTGAATTTTAATATAAGGGCCCTTCCTCCAATGTGAAGCAAGGTCTCAGGTGGCCCATGGTGATATATGAACCATTTATTGATCTTCCCTAATGGGATGAATTTTGCCTATCAGAATTAATGAAGAGCAATCCAAATTTTAACTCAGTGTCTCATCTGTGCACCTAATTTTAATTTCATTATTATCAGCAGTTTGGAGTCTGGCTTGGTTTGATATTAACAACAAGTATTTGTATGGGAGTCTTCCTAATTAAACTGAAATGTCAACTTTATGCCTCTATGTGATTTTATTTTCTAATTTAAAGTTCTGTTCTACAGGAAGTGCTTTAATTTAAATAAATCTCTTGGGACATATTTATTTATTTTGTGAATTTCAAGTAAGTTATTGTCTTTGAAATAAACAAGCTGTGGAACAGTATTGTCTCAAATGTATGATTTAGAAGTTGGAGTGTTGCAGAACTGCTGACAAGGGGTGTCTCTAGTCCTGACCAAAGGGTAGCTCTCCAGATAGACTGCTGCAGACTCCATAGATTCCTAGGTTATGAGGCTGGAGATTTTAGGGCTTCCTTGCTTTGCTGCTGAGAAACTGCAGAGATTAGATAGGGAGCCCACAGATTTCTCTTTTTCAGACAATTTTTAAATATTGGGACTTTTTTTTTCTGAATTGGGATAGAATTTTGCCATTTCTGCCTGCCCCCATGAAATATGGTGACCTTTCAACACAAAGCTCTGATAAGCACATGCTTAACTGTTTTTTGCATCAGGACTACACAGGGAAAGGCTGAGAGAGCTGGGACTGCTCAGCTTGGAGACAAAAAGTGCAGAGGAATTTTATCTATAAGTATTTGATGAAGGAGATTAAAAGCCAGAGTTGGACTTTTCTCAGCAGTGTCCAGTGTGTGTACAAGAGGTGATGGGCCTCAATTGAAATACAGGAAATTCTTTTTAAACATGAGAATAAGGCTTTTTCACTGTGAGAGTGGCCATACTCTGGCCCGAGTTGCGCAGAGAGGTTATTTAGACCATTTGAATGAGCAAAAAAATCAGCTGGACACAGCCCTGAGCAGCCTACTTTCACTTACTCTCCTTTGACCAGGGAAATGGACTCGTTGATCTCCAGAGGTGACTTTCCACTTCCATGATTCTCTGGTGCTGTGCAACTGCAGGGGACCTTAGTCCCTCCTCAACCATCCCCAGCTGGGGTTGCTGCAGGAAGGGAAATTTTTAATCTGGGAGCTGATGTTCAGCCTTCATAGCCATTCCAGCATGATGCAGACGATGCAGTACCATTGCTTTCATGAGGGTTTTGAAGTGGGAATATGTGCCTTAAACATTAGATCTCCTTTTCACTGGGGGATGTTCTGAAATCCTCAATGGTTCTACATTAAAAGAGAACAAATGGTTGAAATACTGTCCCCAGACAGGTCAGTGGCAAAATTCCTTCAACTTTAATGGATCCCAGAATCCACCAAAGTCAAGGTACTTGTAACAGCAATGCATCTATTTTATATCTGAATCTTGTTTACAACTTTCTGGAGTATTTATCTTTGACAAACAATCTTTGCAGAGCATCTAACTAGAGTGTCTAACTGCCTTGAAGCCATTTGCCAGTGATTACTGAGGATTGTATTTAAAAATGAAACAATGCCATTCACAGTGGGACTATATTTATAGCTATAGAAGTGCACTAGACATTAAAAAATTATGAACTTTTCCTTTTCTGAACAACTCAGAGACTTACATAAGCAGCTTGGGAAATCTGAAAGACAGCTCCAATATAATCCTAAAAGCTGGATTGATAGTTTTATTTTTATATATGGAATATTAATAGCTGGTAAATATTACATCTTAACAGGCAAGGGGGGGAGTATATATATTGCAAATTATTGCTTTGAAAAGTTTACCTTTGTTTTCTTGAATTTCATGCCCAGCATTATTACACTAGGTTCTTGCATTATGTGTTTCTCAGAAAAATACTATAGGATGTATTAATCCATTGTTACCACTAGGTTCTTGCACTATGTGTTTCTCAGAAAAATACTATGGGATGTATTAATCCATTGTTACTGGTGAGATTAGCTGTGTTTTCAAGCTGGAAGTTGAGAGATGCAGGATTTGCATACATACGACCATTGCATGTGCTGTAATATGTCACATGTGCACTCATCACAAACAGTTCAATGCAATGTAAAATCCTGTCTTAATTGGGAGCATCCTTTGGATTTCAGAGTCTTCAGGGCCTAAAACTGGGGTGCTTAATCCATGTCAAGAGCTGAAAAGTTGTCCTGGAAATACATCACCCAGTTGTACTCTACATTGAAAATTGTCAAACATTTGTTAGATAAAGCTACAGAGAGAATCCTTATCTGAAAAACAGCAGTTAAATTGTTTTCTTATCTTTTACTTTTCTTTATGACAAAAAATTTGTTAGGAAATTTTTAATAATAATTGGCGTAAGAATAGATAAATATAAAAAATGTATGAAAGGTGAAGATCAGAAGCAGTGGAGGTTTAGACACAATAATTGTTTCTTGCTTCAACACAGTGAGATCATCTGTGGCCTCACAGAGCAGCTGCAGTGGGCTGTGTCTGCAACCCCAAGTGCAGTCTGTCCCTGTGCCCCTACAGCTCCTCCAGCCTTGGCACAGCTTCTCCCTGTCTCTGTCATTTCAGTAACAGAAAGAGGCTGAATCACAAGCAGAATCAGGTGCTTTCTGTTCCACTTCAAGACATACAATATTAAGGAAACTTTAAATTAAATTGTTTGCAGAATGTTCAGAGAATTGTTTCTGTATTAGAAAGCATTTAGCCTTCTCCTTTCTGCCTTCCCCATTTCCTTGAGAAGTGTTCATAACACTCACTCTAGGGTTTGGAGTGGTGGGAGATATATTTTCATAGATATTTTCTTGAGCAAGATATCAAACATCCATAACAATTCTTCACAGATATTAGATTTAGCCATTTCCAAAGAACAAAGCAGAGGATTAATTTCCTAGCTAATTTGTCTGCTCTTTAATGTGTTCTGCATTATTTTTCCAATCCAAATTTTAAAAGCAACCTGCAATCCACCCATGTTCTCTAAGTAATATCTGTGATGTTGTTCCTTACGAAGAGTGACAATGCCAGCAGTTGTTCCTTGGCTGTATTCCCAGCAAGTATAATTTAACAGGTGAGAAATAAAGTATGTGAGTGAGATAACAGTGTGATACTCTAAATTTAGATGATATTGAGGGCTTTTTTGTAAATTGTAAATATTCTTTCTTTTTTTTCTCAGTAGGCATGGAAAGTCTCAGTATCAGCTTTATTAAAAACGAAGAAATTTCTGGAGTTTGACTGAAAAAAGTTCTATCATTTTGCAAGTTGTTATAAATCAAAGAACAATTTTTGTTTTGGTTTGTTTGTTTCACAGATTTCTTATGAAAGACAATTGCTTTGGAGCTAGTGTTAAGAAAGATAGTCAGGAGCCAGGGTGTTACTGTAAATTTTGCTTATAGATCATGCTTGATTAAATTCCCATTTTAGCTGACTGAAGAGTTCATTTTTGCTCTGCAAGAAGTCTGGTGGAGGGTAGTGAAGACATTTAGTTTTCTGCCTTGACTCAGCTTGGACAGATCCAAGAGCACTAGCTCTAAGCAGCACATTCTGGAAAATCTTGCCACCTAAATACTTCTTTTTTAATTTTTTTTTAACCTTTCTGTGTTTTGATGGCATCACTGGCTGTATGCTGGGATTCTGTGTTGATTCTTGCTCTTTTTTAAAGTCCCAGGAATGGTATTTTGGAAAAGAGGAATTTGGAAAAGCTCGGGGTCTGCTGTGATGCACTGATGAATCAGCAGTTGTTAGGTTTCTGGGGAGGAGTGTAGCAATGTCATGCATCCAGTAGCAAATGTTGTTTGGGTGCCTCTTACACAAAGTGTCCCCAGAAGCTCAGATCATTTTCCATGAACACAAAAGCTTCCTTTTATTTGAAAAGGCTCCTTTTGAGGTACAGCAGAAGGCACTGTTGTAGCTAACTGATAAGGCTAAAAGTGCATTTAGATGTGATGGATTTAGGATTCTGGAGCTGCATTTCTAAATAGGCAACAAGGCCACTTACCATCAGGGCAAAACTTGATGTTAAGGCACAAGGACTTACAGTCCTATATCTTGTAGATACTTTCGGAAATCTTATCCATTGACTTCATGGCCAAGAGTAATTATACCTTGTAGATTCTTTTGAAAGTCCATGGGCTCAACGGCCAAGAGTAACCATGTAGTAACTGTGACTATCATATTTTGCCAAAACAATAATATAGTGTGTTCATGAAGAGACAATGATCAGTGTTTTCCAAGACAATAGTCTATCTGATCTTACCTAAAATGCTATCCAATCCTACATGTAAAATGCTAATTGTCATTGTGTTGGAGAGGAAGTCAAAACTCCAATATTCTACATCATTCTATCAGTTCTATTACAGTGAAAGATGGGATATAGCTCTTTGTGAGGTGTATCTGTTCATTTCCAAAGGCTTTTTGTTGCAGAATTGGAAATGAACAGATTCTCTAAAGGATTTCTTCCTAAACTTGTTTAATGTGTCTACATTTTGTTAATTCATTTGGAAGTAAGTTTTTAAAGCCAAATATTATTACACTATAATGTGCAATACTGAGCTTCTTTGACTAAAGATATGTTATTACTTGGAGCCTATTAAAAAAAAATTAAGCATCTCCACCTTGGATTTTGAATTGAAATATGTAATGATCCATGAATTCTCTGCTCTGAGTATCCTGTCAATCGATATGGATTTCAATACTCTTGTATTTTAATAGCTCCCTTTCTTACCTTTCGTTAGCTTTTGTCATTTTGATGGTCTCCACAGCTATCTTAAAACCTAAGTACCTTCTCAGAATTTTATGTTAAGAGTATAATAATAAAACTCAAACAACAGGAAGTAATAAAACTTATATTCATGTTTTCTTTCCATTTGCATGAGCCAGAGTTTGATATTTTTCTTTCACCACTATCTCTTTACCTCAGGAGTGATCCCAACAGTTCCAATAAGAATGCTCGGAGAACAGAGTAGTATTCAGTCAAAAAAATAGACTCATAATGCATCTATCTATTATGCATTCCTATCATGAGCATCTTTAAGAATAGGTAGAGAAAAGGTATATAAAATTCTATGATTCTAAACTTCCCCTCATATTCATGGACAAGCTAGGGGATAACAGAGAAGTTGATACTAAGACAGTGTTTTCAGTATTGGCCATCTTTTACATTAAAAAAAAAGGAAACAGTTGTTTTAGTTTCAGCCTCTGAACTCTTCTTTCAATGATGGCTGCCAATTTAGTTTGCAGTATCAACTGCTATGTAGTTATACAATTCATCACAATTACTGAAATTAGATAGAAGCAGAATTATATGACTTAGCATTTCAGAATCCTTCAGCTGAGTCTTTATGTACAGTATCTGGTTGTATGCCAGGCTGAGAAGGAGGCTGGATCAGATACAAACCAATATCTTGGCAATACTTTTTATTGCCTTCAACCCCAAAGAAATCAGTTTGTAGATTCTACAGTTTCATGAAAACATCTTAATTGGAGAAAGGGAAAGGACCTGAAGCTTTGAAAATACACAGATAGACACTACTGTGGATTTTGACCATGATGCTCAATATCAGGGATTATTTTTGTCAGTGGCTTAGAGAACTGTGTTGTAAGCAGCTTGAGCAGACTTTGCTCTGACTGTTGCAGCCTTCTGTAGGTGGTTACACTTTACTAGCTGGCAGGACAATGGCATGTTTCCTTGAGAAGGAACAGAGACTATTAGTCTGCCTTCTGACACTCCACAGTGCCATCTGAAAGGAAAGCAGAGTGTAACCACTCTGCCGTGCTGGCAAGGAAGGGTGAGATCTATGCTTTTACAGGAACTGGCTGTGAGAGTAGAGTGAGCTGGTTTATTGACCTTGTTGCTCTTCTCCCCGAATGATCTTGTCTTATTGTAAACTTCTGTATCTTACATAATCCTGTCACAGTGTAACTCAGTTTTGCACATGGTCATGCATGTAAGTACATGTAACCATTACATGCTTTAAATGCCTCATCTATTACCTCTGGTGGGTGTCTGACCTGCCAAGAGGGTTCATCTAGACTCTGGCCTGCTATTGACTTCCATTTAAGGTCTCCCAAAACTAAGCAGGTCAAGGAATTTTATTCAAAGCCTTTGGGGAAGAAAATGAACTGTTGTGCCTACTGAGATCAACTGCTCACTCTAAACACGTCATCATATTACTCCTCATGGCAGGAAATTTATGCTAAGATATATTCAATGGCAAAGATTTGGGCACTGCTGACCTCCCACCAGCTGGACAATTCATACTGAATCACTGAAGATATGAGTTGGGAGAGTAAATATTCATATTGCTTACCACAGAGAAAGCCAAACTGTCGAAGGAAAGGTTAAACAGAACTTTACCTGAAACTGCAAACATTACTATGCTAAGTAGCTCCAAAATAAAGTAACATGAGAGATAAGAGGGTTTATCCATGAACGCAATATGCAATCTACTGACAGCAAGAAAGAGAGAGGAAAACAAACATTTAATATACGCAGGATTCAAAAGTCTTCCTTAGAAATCACTGTCAACTTGGCTCACCAATAGGTGAGAAAGTAGTACTGTTCAGGGACTGAGTTTTGGAAAAGGTCCTGAGGCAGGTGTAGGTGAGACCTTCTGCACGAGTCTGTTCATTGAAAGCAGAACAAGAAGTATAAATCTGTTTGCTTTGGCGAGTTATTTGTGCACAGGTTTGTTTTCCCAATCTTGATATTGGAAGATGTCAGCTTATCTCTCACTCCTCATATCTCTGTTCAGATGTTTTCCTGTCATTTTTTGACATGACAGATGTGAGCTGCTCTGGGGACTCAGGCTCCAGCTATCTGCCTTGTGCAGCTCCCCCAGATGGCCAAGCCTGCACTGGCTGCTGCCCTGGGGATGGACATGGTGTCTCTGCTCCTCAGCAGTGCTGCCAATGGCATTGTTTCCAGGCTTGTTACCCCACTGGAAAGGACAAGTGGAGCTGACAGGAGTTTGGGGGCTGGAAAAATGCATATGTTTCCTGTTGCTAACCATGCTGTGAAGAAAGAGGGGGCAATTTGTAGGTATATTTTTTGGCAGTCAGCGTTAAGGTGTAAAGAAACATTTAAAAATATATTGTTTCATTGAGGGTCTCCAGTCTGACTTTAAGGTGTACAATTTGAGGATTGTGACCTTTTGGGGGTATCAATCTGCAGTGAATCCAATACTGGGGTATAAACTCACAAATATTACTAGTTTAACCAGGAAAGGAGTGGTTAAGTGACAGAGGAGTTAAAAGTGGCTGCAGACCACCTCTGTACAGAGATGGATGTTTACCTGGTCCTGGGGAGGACCAGTAGCTGAAGGACTGAACCCAGTCCCATTGTGGCTGCAGCTGATGGCATATGTCCTGCTGGAGTAGTGGTGAAACCTCTCTGTAATGACAGTGTGCATGTTTCAGTTGTACTATTTCTATGTTTTCCCCTGTGAGAGTAAACAAACCAAATGTTTCTGTGTGTAAAAGTGGATCAGCTGCGGTTAAGAATGCCTTCTGCACCAACAGCTACAATAAAAAGCAGATTCTTTGCATGAGTGGGAATGTCTGGGAAGTGTCACCTTTTGGGTAAATTTATGGCAGTTTATTTTATTGTTATAGATACAAAAGACATATTAAGTAAGTTGGTTCTAAATAGAATTATAAAACAGACAGAATACTCATGCAAAGGGCTAGCAGCAAAATCCAATCTATCAGGGAGCTTGAGGCCAAGGCAAGGACAGCACATCTAAAGGACAAGCCATACACTCATCTCCTCAGGGTGCTGTCCTGGGGGTTGTCAGTTGCTCACTGTCCACATGAACCAAAATCCTCCACCTGACTCCCTTCCCACCAGCATCTACTGTCCCACTGAAGGGAGACAGGCTCCTCCTTTCTCCCTTCTTCATTCAGTTCCATAGGTGCCTTCCTGTGCCTAATGCCAGCAGTCCTTTCCTTAAATTGCTGGAGGGTTTTTAGCTGCAGAAGTGCCTGGTGCCCGGTGGAACAGAGTACCGAGGGAAGACCAAGCTCTCTTCCTTACTGCACAACTGATCTCTCCACCCAGTGCTCCCGTTTCCCTTGTGCTTTTGTTTCTTGTCTCAGATTGATAACTCAGAGAAAAGAGTGCTTCTAAAAACGTAGTTCCAGGCCTATCCTAAAGGGTCCTTAGAGCTGTGGAAGTCTTGGCCTTCAGGAGCTATGGAAATACCTGAAATAACAAATTTCCAAGCTGCAACTGAAAAAAACACGAGTTGCAGATACTTTTGTTAAGGTGACTGATCTTCAGGCTTGACAAAGAGCTGACTGGTGAGCAACCAGTCTCTCCTTGGGAGAGCTACTATCTACTGGCAGTGAGCAAAACCAGTTGTCAGCCAGCTATCAAAAAAAAAAAAGACAAAAAAAAGCACACATTTTTTACAGCACAGACTTACACCATTCTGGGGAAAGGAGGGAAGTTATAAATGGGATGCTGAGGTTAAGAATATGTTTGGGACCCAGTAGGAAATTTCCTTTTGGTAAGCCAGCTTTTTCTGCATGAGCTGCTGCTAAGTAGGATTCACACTGCACTGGGTTCTCTTCCTCTTGTGCTGGAAGCCAGCACAGTGCTGGTGGCTGTCTTCAAACACAGGTGATTTTCCATAGGCCACAGGAACAGAATATAAAAACCGTGGAAAACAGGGAATATCACTGAGAAGCTTCTTTTACTGGAATTAATCATCAACTGATGTACTCCTCAGCTGCAGTTTGGCTGATGCCCACAGGCTTTGAGGGTGCTTATCAAGTTGAACTCTTCATGATTTACTATGTCTTTATCTGATCCCTTTCACTACTGCAGCTGGTTTACCTCAAAAAATAGATAATTTGGTATGGTTCAAGTTGTTTTTTCTTATTTTAAATCCCCCCTTCCCAATTAAAAATGATAACCCAGAGCAGACTCATTATTAATTTGAGAGAAGAATTTTAAGAACCACACTTACTTTAGATACTCATTCAAAACGTTTATAGTTAGTTTTATCCAGACACCTTACATACATCATTCTTGTTTATTGTCCATCCCGTTTAGTTTTTGTGACCTTCATATGATGATTAAACCATGCCTGGAAGCTATCACAGTGATTTGAAGTAGAAGATGTGAAGACTTGTGAATACTTATGCTGGTGCATCAATCAGAACCTCTAGGTGGTTAATTTTATTTTTTTTTTTAGAGATGTGGCCCATCATGACTTATCCAAGCACTATTTGTAGGGGGTTTTTAATTTTATGTTTCTGGGTATTTTTTTTCATAGTTACTATGGATAGGTAGAATGAAATTAGGCAGTCTAGAAACACTTGGGTAACACCACAGCCAGAAACAGTGATATTGATATATCTGAATATCTTGTAGGTTGCTCTTCAATCTCAGTGCCATGTCTGCAGACATGGTTCATTTAAGTTTGCCATAAAGCTGGGAATATCTTAAAGATGGTTAGGTAACACAGTTTTCAGAGCAAAGAGAGACCAAATAAAAATGTATTCACTTCATCAGAACAAGGAATGAAAACCTGGAAATACAGAGAGTTGGTTTTGGCTGAATGTCATAACTATGCAAATTGTAAGACTTGGAAATAGAGGGAAGAAACAGAGGAAATAATCCTTATGGCTCTGACTCTGAAGGAGAAATCTTCCTTAAATTTGCTATTCTTTGACTGCCAGCTCAGTCAAAGAAGCTTGTGACAGGCAGCAGAATGGATTGGTGGCAATAACTATTAATAAATGTGATAGTTGCAATGATGTCTAATTACCTCTGGTGTGTGTTCAATGAATGTTTATTGTACAAATGCAGTGGAAAGAAATATATTGCGTACAAGACATATAAAAATATAAATTTAGCAGCAGTCCTCCAGAATTGCTTTAAAGCACAGGTTGATCCGGAGGCAAAAAAGCTTAAAATTTTATCTTAGGGTGTTGTGGTTTGTTGGTGTGTGTTGTTATTGTTGCTGCTGAGTTTTTTTCCTTCAGCTGGGAAATTCGCACTTGAATCCGAAGGAAGAGTCACACAGTGCTGGTGAGAAAACAGATCTGAGGTTAAAAGGCTGAGCTATGCCACAGACACTTCACATGGTTAAACACTGCTGCAAGTCCTAATAGGTCAGTGACAGTGTCACAGGAACATTTCCGAAGCACATTGAAAATGTCTTGTCCCCATTTCATCACTCAAAACGTTTGTGTTGTATTTCTCTTGCAGCTAAAAACTGTTTGTTTTCCCAAGATGAATTGTTGTACTTCCCAGAACATGCTCTCTGTTTACTGGGAGTAAAAGGTGGAGGGGAATGAGTGCTCAATGTGATGGACAGAAACGGGATCAAGTGAGACATCCAATGATTCTGGATGCAGTAAAAGCTGTTATTTTGCTCAGAGTGAATGTTAATGATGTTTCCATTGTTCATGAAAAAACTCAGTCAGAACATGAAGTTCTCAGAGGAAAATGAACAACCTTTACTATTAAAGAAATATGTCCATGTTGCTATTGAATCAGAAGTCAACAGCCACAACAACAATTGCTGACAGTAATATATTTTTCTTAAAAAAAGTACTTTTTTTTTATACCATCACTTCAAAATCCTAAAGGCATCAATGCATAAATATCCTAGGTCTGTATGCTGCCAGTATTTTGCCCGAGCCCATGGCATCAGGATATCAGCCAGCTCAGATCTCTCTCTGTGTCAAGATTTGTTGACTTCTCTGGATCCAGTTCAGGGCTTTCCTGGCCAAACCATATGCCCAGATTTTCTTTCTGTAGGTAGCAGGGAAACAAGACATACTACGCAGTATTGTGCAATATGCAGCCCAGCAGCTAAACTGGAATATGCTTGCAACCACACCCAACTTCTGCTTTCTTTTCTCTCTGACACTGTGACATTTTGTCTATGAAGGTCTCCCATGAAAACATCCTTGACCTGCTCAGCCCTTCTGATGTGGTTTTTTTCTTTTTTTGGATATGTAAATAATGAATGATCTCTTCTAGCTGATCACTGGCACGGAGCTCTCTCAAAAAGATGTATCTGTGCATTTACAGCTTGTAGAAAAATATAATTGGTACGTAATTTGGATTTTGGTGTGAAACAGCTGCAGTCTGGAGCTGGTGAAGATTTCGATATCATAGAGCTTTGGTGAAAGGTCAGACCAGGCAGCTCTGGGGAAGCCACAGCATGCAAATTCAGGCCAGCACCTTTTTCAGTTGCCCTGGATTGGAGTGGGAGAGATGAAGATCTCATGAGCTCTCACAAAGGTGAGTTGTGAGGATGCTTCTGATTGCCACTTGAATTTCATGTCGACAGTGGAGAAGGTTTCTGAACACTCTAAAATTCAGTGCATGATTCTGACATGGGAGAGGGGATTTGTGTGGTTTTTACCCCTTCCTGGTGTGGTGCTGGTGGCAACATAAAGCCACTGGCCCTGCTGTGCTTTGTTTGCCTTCTCACAGTGGCACTCAGGAGGATCTACAGGCAGTGTGACACACGTGGATCTCTTTTCCCATCAAGCTCCAGGAGCAGGTAAGAATCATAAAGATGTAACAGCTTGCTGTGATCCCTTAAGATGACAATAATTTCTAAATTCTGAATTATTTGGTTAAGTCTGCTGCCCGCTTGTCTTTCAGGTGTAAGAATTCTTGGTCGTTTCTGAAATACTGCCCCAAATCTCCCTTTAGAGAACACGCTGAAGAGCTGCAGTGTAAAGCTTTAAAGTGCAAAATATTAACCCTAAGTCGAATCTCTGAGATTCCAATTTATGTCCACTGTGATAAAAAGATATTTATACAGACTATACTGCATATAAATTCATTTGATGGACATACAGCCTTGTTTTCCTCCTCTAAAAAATAAACAGTTTAATTAAGGAAGTATTGAGTAAGAATGAGCTTCTCCAGCTATAATTTACAGGAAATGCATGCTTCAGGATGAACAGGAGATAAAAGCTGCTTTGAACAGCTTACAACCTAAACAGATAGTATAGCTGTAGACAGGCTCAATCATTCAATTATGGACCAAAAAAGTGCTTTTTATTGAATGTGGATTTGATTTTGCTCAATGTATTTTTGTATTACGAAACTGTTCGAGTGTGGGTATTCTGTCTCCTTATCTGGGTTATAGAGTAAGGCAAGCTTTCCTAATCAGGGTACATCAATCCAGGCATTCCAGCTAAAATTCTCAGCACAAAGTCCTGCAAACTGCTGGAAATAATTCATTATTAGACATCCTTTATAATTTCTGAAGCAAAGCAACAGATAGGAAAAGGAACATTGAATAGCATTTTAGTGATATTTTTTATTGGTCAGAAAGAAAATATATGTCTAACTCTTGGTTGAAGGAATTGCTCACAGTTATGTAGTTAACGTCTAATTCATTGCCAAAATTTATTTGCTGTTAGGTGACATTGACTGCATTGACCAATGGCTAAGATTATTTTTTAAGGACCAGTTTTATAGCTGAAAAGACCACATATTACAGAGGCATTTATAAAGTTTAAATGTCTTAAGCTAACAGTATGTGATTGCACAGCCAAAAGTGAAAACATTATGGCTTGCTAGGAGAACTCATAACTCTAATACATGGTTATGAAATTGGGCTCACGACAATGAAAACACAGCTTATGTCAGCACAGTCTCTGTAATGAAGCAGCAATTGTAATAGAAATCTCTGTGCTTCATCTTACCTAGGTGCTCAGCTTGTGCCTGTTCCCTGATTGTTCTGATTTCATGCAGCCACACTGTGAAGCTTTTGTATGAATATTTAATACCACAATTTGCATTACACCAGTGCAATTGTGCGAGGAACTGTACAAACCACATAGTGAGAGCCAGTCTTTCTGCAATGAGTTTAAATTTTAAATTGACAAGAAGACAGAGAGAGTGAAAGAGGGAAGATGAGTAGACAGGAGGAAAGAGGCATATCTACAGTTTCCCTGAAAATATGTAATGGAGAGACAGAGGCACACAATACTTCTGAGCCTTGTGTCCTACCCATTCCCTCTCTAGGAAGCTTATTCGTGTCTTTGGGTTGTGATAACAATATTAAGCACACTTGATAATTTACATCTTTGCTCATTAATGAGATATTGGCTCCTTCAAAGTGATGTCTGTTCCTGTTGTAAGGAACATCTCATCACCAGCAAAGGCACTGAAAATATGTCATTCACAAGCGGAAGCCCACAAAGACCCCATTTTAAAGCCACAGGACTATCATATCTTCTCCTGATTTGGGGGCTTTTGGTTATAGAATAACCTATGTTAGCTCCATTTTTGTCTTATCTTGTGCTCAACTGCCAGTACACAGTGATACCTGCAATTTCACAGCAAGGCAATGAAGCTGCTGAAAAATTTAACACTTTTTATATGGATGACACTGATAATGACACCAGTGGTTTCTATGCTGAAGAGATAATCTTTTCTTCACTTCTTTTTAATCAGCGTCATTCATCTATGTCATCATGAGTGCTAGAACTACCTTCAAGAGCAAATTTATTTTGGGAACTAGGTGCAGAAATTTGTAATTTGCTATTCCCAGACCATATTTTATTAATGGCTTAGATGTTGCCAGTGATTACTTCAATAACCTTCCATTCACGCAGTTAAAATGCAGATGATATATTTGTTTCATAATGGTTCTTCATCAATTAATTGGCAAGGCTGGAGATGCTTTAAGCCAAATGATAGCAAAATGCTCTGATGAGCTGTGAGATTGGAACACAAATGCGAGTGAGAAGCACTTGTTTGGGATGTATATGAAGGAAAGTCAACTGAAAGCTGTAGTTTTGAAATGAAAAAACACATCAAGATTAAATTTCACAGTGATATAGACAGTAGCTAATACTCTATTTAGTTTTCTTCAGTGTATCCTGGTGTTTCTACTGGTGTATTCAGACTGAGGGAAAAATTCACTGAGTATGTGGAATGGAACGGAACAGAATGGAACAGAACAGAAAAGAATAGAATAGAATAGAATAGAATAGAATAGAATAGAATATTTCAGTTTGAGGAGACCTAAACTGGACATCTAGTCCAAGAAGCCTTACCAATGCAGGGCTGATCAAATGTTAAATCTTATTATCATGATTTAACACAATTTTATTATTATATTTTGGAACAGGCTTCCTAGGGAGGTGGTTGATGCCCCAAGCCTAGTGGGTTTTAAGTGACATTTGGACAATGTCCCTAATAACGTATTTTAGAGGTACACAATCTTGCAGAAAGGTGTATATGCTTTTGAGAGCATGAATGGGTGGATGTAGCTGTCTATCAACCTACAGCCTTGTCCATTTGAAGATTTAAAGATCTTTCATAAAGGACATGATCACATAAAACTTAACACCAACAGCAAAGGGAGTGCTTAATCCATATGCAACAGTACATCTGCAACGTGTGGGTAGATCTAATCCTTCCTAGTACAAGGCAGTGAGATAAATGCTTTGCACTGTTATTTCTATATATTGCTATTAAATATATGTTTAAACCTGTATGTGTGCTTCCATATATAAAAGGAAGTGATTTAGGACAGCTTTTCAAAGTTCAGTCTAGGGCTGGAGACAGTCTTTGAATAGAGAAGCAAAGATTTGTATTTAGATTTTACAGAATTAAAATGAAGAAATTTTAGGGTCCACCCCTGTGGTTCTTTTTTGCTAGCAATGTAGCTTCTAGAAGCATATTACTTACATAATTGGCCTGAATTTTTTAATTTCCTACCTGTTCTTCTAGCCATACTTCTAAGATGCATATGAAACAAACTTGAGCTTCTTTGTAATAAAGTCCTGGCAGCTAGTTCTAAAGTATTACCCACACATACACACCAAAGATCAGTGTTTCACCTGAAAAACGAATCATATGTGTCAAGGTAGAGCTACTACAGGAATTTTTCTTTTAAAAAATCTGTAAAAATGTGATGTCAAAAATGTAGGCTGCTGTCCTGTTCTGGTAGAAGGTGCCTAAATTGCTGGTCTTTTCTTGCCTTTTATATATTGTTATAACCACTTCTGCATAGCAAACAAATAGTATTATCATCTCTAGGAGAAAGAAATTAAAAAAAAAAAAGCAGGCCCAATAACAACAGACACTTAATCATCTTGCTTGAAGAGATATGCTAGTTGTGAGCCAACTGTGTGTGTGGAGAGAGATAATTAGAAGAAAAAAAAGAGATTAAACAAGAAAATTTAATTTATGTGTAAAAAGGCAAACCTCTAAGACAAATGTTTAATCCAGACTATTTAACTATTTAATAGCTCAGTTTGCTAGTTGGAATGGAATGGAATGAAAAGAAACAGAAGCTCATGGTCTCTTTGTGCTTTCCAAACTGGATCCACTTGTGTCTTGTTTTGTTTTGGGATGACAAACCCTAAAGGTGAGGCTCATTTTCTTCACTTTCTCACTACATTAGATCAGATCTTTTGAATGCCAGTATAGAAAAGCATCTGGGTATTTCTAAAGATGAAAGCAGTTACTCTTCAGCATAGTTCAACACATTATCAATACACTGGCCAGCAAGTCATTTTTTCCAGGAGACTCAGATTCTTAAGTGAAAAAACAGACAGGGAAGAGTCCTGGAGAGTGTGATATGCAGCGCTATTAGAGAGATTGATAGCTGCAGTGGCCCCCAAACCCAGTAAGGCTTTTTACTCCTTGGCAATTGGACTTAATTCCTAATCTTGACCTTGCAGATATCTTAAATATTTTGTAAAAAAAGGGGCATCTGAACTTTCAGGGAGACAGAAAAGCTGAAACTATAGTGTGAAAATTATGCTGTTTCTGGATAGCCATAGGGCATGAGTTGAAGAAGCTATTCAGCTGTGCTGCAACCATGTATGTTGCTGTTCAAAGACCATCCAAGATCTGGGGTGCTTCCCTTGAGACTGCTGCTGGATGGACAATGAATAATAGGATAGGTAAGGCCTGGCTACAGAAGATATCACTGAGCCAGAGAGAGATAGCTTTGGACTCCTAATTAACTAAATGTCTCTTTCCTAAATCAACTCTGTTGCCAAAGATGAATATTAAAAAAGAACAAGATGGAAAGTGTCAAATTAATCCTGAGATATATCCCTAGAATACGGTGAAAACACCGTATCTTGGGTTTTATGTATATTTCAACTTCTGCTACCTGACTGGATGCTAGTTCTTAATCTGCCATGCTGCTTTACACTCTTCTGTAATAATCTATTCAGTATTCAGGATAATTCAGTAGCCAAAAATGCACCCATAAAAGTCAAACACTCTGCGAGCATAAAAATACTTGCAACACCCAGTGAAACTCAGGATGTTGAGGGCACATGGGATCTTGTAGGTTTGGGACTAGAGGCTCATATAACTCCTGTAGAGGTTCTAACATTTTTCTTGACTGCCCTGCTTCTGTGTGACATTATTGACCAGGTCATAATTTGCAGAAGTGTAATAAAATTGAAAAGCCAGACCTTAGCACAGTGGAAACACAAAGGACTCTGGCTAGCTCTGAATCTCAACACACCTACTACTTTACTTTTAGGTTTATTTGAGTATTTATTGGGAAAGGGAAAACACTAATTAAAACCATAATTTTTGATTATAATAGATGTGAATCTAAAGTCCAGCTGGAACAAAAATGTCTCAGTTCTCCTGTCTGGTCTTGTTAACCTACTAGTGAAGTAAAAATATTGAATACAAGGGGGATCTAGCTTTGCCTTTTTTTTTTTTAATAATTAATTTAATTGAAATATTTTTCTAAGGCCTATTTAAATGCATGACACAGTGAAGCATTCAAAACTGGAGGGGAAAAAAATATTATGACATTGCACTGAATTGCATTTTTTTTATTCCCTGCCTAGAGGAAGGTGGCAGGTTCAGCTGTAGATGCTGCAGGTGGAGGTTTGCTCTCAGTCAAAAGAATCTCAGCAGTCTGTCAGTCAGTCTGGGGCAGTTGCTGCTAGTCATGGTAGAGGGTTTAGGGATTTCCTGGTTTCAGTGAATTAAAAATGAAAAAAGTGAAAACAAGTCTCAGCAGGGCTGTGAGATGGAGTGATGGGAGAGTGACAGGAGTGTATTGCTACATGTGTTAGCAATTACCATCGTGTAATTTCAGGTAAAAGAAAAGGCAAACAAGCAAGGACTGTTAAAATTCAATAATGATCCCAGTTTCACTTATATTCCTCAGAGAGGAATTTTTCTAATCTGACATGTGTGGTGCAGTCAACATGCTGGAGGGAAGGGATGCCATCCAGAGAAACCTGGATAGGCTTGAGAGGTGGGCCTATGCAAATCTCATGAGATTCACCAAAGTGAAGTGCAAGGTCCTGCACTTGGGTTGGGACAACCCCAAGTACAAATACAGGCTAGGCAGAGGATTCATCAAGACTAACCTGGACAGAAAGACTCGGGGTTGCTCGAAATAAGAAGGACATGGACTTGTTGGAGTGAAAGCAGCTACAAATACGATAAGAGAGCTGGAGCACCTCTACTATGAAAATAGACTTCGTTGGTCTCACCCTGGGACTTGGAAGGTTTGGGGCTGTTTAGTCAGGAGAAGACAAGGTTCCAGGGAGACCTTAGAGTACCTTCCAGTACCTAAAGAGGGCTACAAGAAAGCTGGAGAGGTACTTTTCACAAGGGCCTGTTGAGATAGGACAAGGGGGAATGGCTTTCAATGGTAAGATAATAAGTTTATATTAGGTATTAGGAAGAAATTCTTTGCTGTGAGGGTGGTGAGGCATTGGCACAGGTTGTGAGAGAATCTGTGAATCTTCCATCCCTTCCTGGAAGTGTTCAAGGCCACATTGGATGGCGCTTTGAGCAAGGTTTTCTAGTAGAAGGTTTCCCTGTCCATGTCAGAGGGATTGGAACTAGATTGTCTTTGATGCCCCTCTTCCAACTCAAACCACTCTATGACTCTGTTGTATTAAATCTGCTGTTAAAAAGAAAAAGTTTGCTGATTTCTGCTGAAATCAGCTGCTAGTATACGTGCATAAAATATCAATGCAGGTAAAGAAATGGATGTGCACAGGCCATGGCAACTTGGTGTGAAGTGCAGGATGTGGGTTTGTCATACCTAACATTAAATGCCCTTAGTACAGCTTAGATGGCAATGGACTGAGCAGAGGGACCAGTACTCATCATCACCTTAGCACTGAGTAAATAACTACTCTTGTTTATCACTATAAACTCTACTCACCATATTGACTCCATTTACTCAGTTAATAGTGCAAGTATATTAGGCATCCATCAGGATATGACCTATATGTCAGTTGATAATATAGACTTTCTGTAGATAATGGTATTCTGTCTACCTTCTGATTGAAGGCAAATCTATTACACAGGTTTCATCTTCTTTTCTCTGCAACTTAGATAATTAAACAAAACATTGCTAATGTTCTGGCACTGTGCCATGGAAGACCTATCCGTTAGGGTATGAGCCTCGTAGCCCAGCAGGTATGTGTGTGTGTATGTGTGTGTGTGGATAAGGCAAAACTCAGTTTAGTTCATGCAGGTGCATTGTGCAGGTGTCCTGAACCTTTCAGAGGGTCACCATCATCTGCAGGTGGTGCTTCGTGTGATGTCTGTCAGGAATAGCTCATTCTCTCCCATTTCAGCCTCAGGGCAGAACTGCATGATGACTGGCTCATTGCATTTTTTTCCTTCTTTTTCTTTTCTTTTTTTTTTTTTTTTTCCCCAAATGTTAGGTAATCTGTTTTTCTATGGTAAAGGAATGCCCAGGCAGCGCAGGTGTATTCTCAGTGACTGAGCATCACAACACCGATACATGGTACTCTAGATCGTGTGAGACAGAAAGGGCTGCTGTGGACCATATGCAATGACAAGGCCCAAAATCAAGTTTCAGAAGGAAAATATGCCTTTTTAAGGTAAGGGGAATATGGCTCCTGCTGTTTTACAACACCATGGCTCCTCTCCTGCACTAGTGCTTTATGCATCCAATACAACTGGCTCTGAACAGGCTGTGAAACCTGTGAGCTACCAGCCTTGATGCAGAGTCCCAGAGGGAATTGTGTAGGAACAAATGCTGGACTCCAGCTTGATGCAAGACTGATCAGGCTTGAGGGCACATCTGTCAGGGATGCATCTGTGTCTTCCCACCTGTGCCTTGAGCCATCTGGACCCCATCCAGTTCTGACATAGAAGCCAGGCACTCACAGTTGATTAGAGAGCACCTGAGCCAGAGCTGGCTTGTGGCTGGCTAGCTTTGAGTTATGAATGAGTGCCATCACCTTCCCATGCATCCCAAATGCTCTTCTACTCAGCTCTTCTTGCTGAATGCAAGTTTTGGAGTTGTCTGTGGGTTTCTCTAACAAAATTTGTTCCAAAGATTCGCATTACCTTTCTTAAAGCTTCATTGCCTTCAGACCCAAAGATTACCTCAGGGCTGAACCCTCTGTATCTGAAGGGCTTTCCCTTTAGGGGTCTGGGTGTATAAGTCTGGGTCAATAGCAATTCTGCAGCATTTGTGAGTTTGGGTGAGCTGACCTTTTTTCAGAAAACCTTGGGGAAAAGTCAGGGCAGTGAGCTGCCTTCTCCAAAGCCAACAGGAGTGTGGTTCAGCAGCTATGTTCTAGCCAGGCTTGCTTTAAGTTCTGCAACAATTTCCAAGTCCAAGGAAGTGTACTATCATCTGTCTATTAGGCCTATGACAACCCTTGTCCCTAAGCTTTTAACTGGTGTTTGGAATATGAGGAAGAGAAGAACAATTTTATGCTCTTCTGTGTGCCCATGCAAGGATCAAGGCCATGCAGAACTGTTCATTTAGTGCAGAAGGAAAGTTTCAGCTTAGGTGCTTTACTTGAGGACCTTCAGAGATAAATCCTTTTATTGTGACCCCTCCATCTTTCTGTTTGCCATTCAATAACGCTAAGTAAATGCTTTGGATATGCCCCATTAGTACTGTTCTTTGTTAAGCGCTGACACTGGCTTTGGCAGCCTGTAACAAACAGCAGAAGATGCTGCTATCTGCTACAGCCAAGGTCGAGAATGTGGACAGGGAGCATTGGCTGTGCCCTGGGCTCAGCTCTCATGTTTCTCACAGAAGTGGATGTGACATCAGCAGCAGGCTCTTTCTGAAGCACTGAACTGCAGATCACTCCAAGTGCTCTGAAGGAGCCAGTTCTTCAGCTGGGACTTCTTAGTGGTGGACTTGAGCATCTGCTCAAAGACTTTGAGGATTGCTTTTGCAAGAAGGCTGCCAAATCTAGCTAGAGGACCTAACTCCTAATTATTATTCCTGTAAAGTACAGTCCATCTGTCACCAAGATTTATTTGGGAATAAGTATTAAAATTTACTTCTGATTTGATGGGATAGTATCTGTCTGGTGTATATTCTCTAAGGATGGCAGGCTGACTAGAAGTCAGTGTAGTCTAAACTTGGTCAGCAGGGAGAAAAAGGAGAGTGATATAATTTTATGTATATGTACATATATATGTCTGTGTATTCACACATACACACATATACTCACATATATGAGTATACTAATAAAAGTGCATTTATGCATGTTTTAGGCAAAGTCAAAGCTGCTGTTGGTCCTTTAAGCGTGAACACAGGGAGGGTGAAAACATTTAAAATCCTTCCTCCCTGGCCATTTTTTCCCCCCTAAACTCCTCCTTCACCAAACTATTGGAGTGACAGTACCGTGTTATTTCATAAAATTAGATATTTATTTTAAAGAAACAATAATATGCACCTTGAGTTCAGATATGGGCTCTGATTTGATATAAAATATCCTAATTAATAGACCTTCAATTGCTAGAACAATTTACAGTTAAGTTGTATTTTCATTTTTGTGTTATTTGACTTTATTTTGAGCAGTAGATTTTAAATCTCTTTATTCTTTTTGTATTCTTTCCATTGGTGAAAGATATATTTTAAAAGTAATTTACAGGATTAAGCTTTTTAAGTATCACAAAAATGAATCTACCCTCTTCATTGTACTGAAATGTGACCTTTTCCTTCTGAAAAATCTTAAAATAATTAGGTCAAAGTTTTTATTGTTGGTATTTGTGCTACAGTAATTCATGGCTGGTAATTTAATTGAATTTTCATATGTATGAAGCAGATGTTATAGGTTCACTGCTACATCACTATGGTAGTGTTAGTCATGCAGATTTATAATAAAGAAATCCCTTATTGTTCCTTCCCACATTTATCTACATTTTGTGCTGCAGCTGATTTCACAATTGTCTCATTTAATTATGAACATTGACATCATTTACAGGATTTATGCATCTAATTAAGTGGGCTCTAATAGAGAAGTTTCAGAAATAAAGCCTAGAGACTAATATATGTTTGCTAGTGGTTACACCAGTTCCTATTGTTCCTCTTCAGAAAGAAGACTGAGGAAAAAAATAAGGTATTTGTCTCCTGATAACACAGGGAGTCTCAAAGTAAAATATTTTCAGTCTTAGCAGTCACATTATATATGAAGGAATATTTTAAAATGTTAAATTTATTGTTAATAGTAGATACTGTGTAAAAGTAACAGCAGAACACAAAAAAGGAGCGGTAGTGAGAACTGAAAAGCTATGGTATAGAGGCAGTCTGTTGACCAAGGTCAACAACAACTGGTAAACTACTTATTAAAGTGTATATTTATTCATTGAATATGACTTTATAAACTGTATGTGTATGACACTAATACAAAGTGTGAACCTTTTCATTTTCCAGGCAAAGATAAAATGAAAGAGATTTGTTGATTAATGATCCTCTAAACTGGTGGAATGGCCTAGCAAGGTCAGGAATGAGAAAAAATCCAGTTCATTAGTCAGCAAGTTTTCCCCCTCGTGGTTTAATTGCTCAAGCTTGCTTATTTATTGATCGAGACAAGGGAAATGAACAGGAAAAAGGCCATCTACACTACTGTCAGACTCTGCAGGAGGCAGATATGGCTTCCTGCCCTTCAGGAGTTTCCATTTCTGCTCATCTCCAAGCCATCAAGTGTTGGTGCAGACATTACTCACTGGACACCACAAGTAATATTACTTTAGCCTGACCTTCTTCACAGAGAGGACAATAACTGTGTTTTTCCATGTCAATAAATCTGTTTAAGCTTGATGGTTCTTCCTGCTTTAAAGCCTTCTGGTGAAGGGACCGTCTACTATGACCATAAATGCTTTGTTTGGTCATTTGTTCAGGACCAGGCTCATCACCAGGAGCCTTTTCTCATTAAAGATGGCAGTGAGCTAATTGGGGTGCCACTGGTGGGAGTAAAGATGTTCTATCTCATGGTAGTGCCTTGTCTCTTAGTAACTCTTGAGGAGGTAATAGGCATTCAAAAACACTTGAACCTAGAGTAGCTCACAACTGATGAACAAAGGGGGTTGGTGAAACATGAAACAGCAGAATTCAAAGGGGCATCAGTCATCTGCCTCAGTTGTTATCCCTCTTTACCTACGATAACCTTCCTCTTCTCTTTCCTTGGTCAGAAAATTCATCACTCTCTAGGCAATTTATTTGCATGAATAATATTTGTGAAATTCTTTGAGTTTAGAATGATTCTGTATTGTGTTGACACAATCCTATAATTTTTGTGTCTACTCCCAGAAAACATGAAAAACAATTTATTGCTTTCTTTTACATTTTTGAAGGTTCATATGTCTCCTTTCAGTCTTCTGTACACTGAACAGGATTAATTTTTTGCTAGTAGGGAATGGAGAGAGCTATTCAATACCTATGTATAGAAATTTTCAATTATGTAGGTACCATCTGTCTCCCACAACTTTTCAGTGTAATTGCAATGGTGAGTACTTCTTTCTATTCTGATCTTTTCAACAAAATCTTGGTGTTTCTTTTGTTTTCATGAAAAGTAGAGATCCAGGAATCATGGCATCGTTTGAAACTTTCAACCTCTCTTAGACAAATTTTTCAGAGAATTATAGCAGGATGGGAGAAGAAGGGAAAATTTCTTCTGGGTCAGTTCTTCTTCTCCCTCCTTATCCCTATGAATGACTAATTATTTTCTCTCTTTAAAATTACAGATCAGCAAAAGCTGTTATTTTGCTTATTTTAGCAATTCATATGAAAGAAAATTTGCTAGCATTGTGTTGGCTAGCAAACCACACAAGAGATGTGTCTACGTACCTATGGTCAGGTAGGAAATGGAGACTGTACTAGCTGACAAACTGCAGTATTTTTAAGAACCCCATTAGCTCCAGGACACCTGTGATATCTTTCTCAGAACAGAGGAAAATCTGATGGCTAGGGTGTGGTATTTTTCATCTGCACGCTTTCAATTTGAATAAAATCCAGAGGCAGATGTACTAACTCTCATTACTCTTAATATTGTCACCCTATCAGCAAGCTGAGCTGATAATACATTGAAAAACTGTAGCTGGGTGGCCATTACATTTAATCCTCCAGCAGTTATTCTTGCCCTGTTGCTTCTCATCTTTACAAAGACTGCCTTGCCAATACCCCACGGTTTATCCACTGCCTCCAAGCACATTTTTCTGGTGGAGTTCTCGTGCAATGACACAGAAGGCAGATCAAGCTAGCTGTAAAGCAAGAAATGGATCAGGCTGTGGGAGAACCACAAGGTGATTTTACAAGAACTCTATCAAAGAAGGAGAGGTGTGACTAGAATTAAACAGAAGGCTGTGGCAACAAGGTGCCAAATGACAGGATGGAGTCATCTGTCTGAAAGTATCTTAATGTCTGCCACTTAAGCATACACAAGTGCTTGAATAGGTAATTTATTAGAATGTTAGTGTATTGCACTTCTTGTTTCTCCAAGCGTTAGAGGAAAAGGCATGTTTTATCTTAATATGCTGAATGTGTTTTCCTTCTGTCCACAATCCACAGTGAAGTGATTTAATTTTTGTGTCTGACTTCTATTTCTTCCATGGACCCAGAAATGTTACATCTGTAATAGTCTGATGAAAAATCCTTTAGAAGTCAGTGGAAAGTCTTCCACTGACATTAATGGCCTTTAAATCACACTTTAAATCAAAGTTTTAAAGTGAAGAACTGAATTGGTAGCCTCTTTATTTCTGCAGTTTGTTGATGATGTTGGGCTATATTTTTAAGAACTGAATATTCACTTTACCATGAAAAACAGCTAATTGCTCTTCTATGTACAATGTCTGAAAATGACATCACTCTTTTTTGAAAACACAGTGGATGGCTTTTTTCTCTTTTCTTAATGCATTTCCATTGTGTTGAACCAAAAGAAAAATTAAATTATTCTATTGCTATAAACTATTCATATTGTCATCATCTGTGTATCTGTCAACCTTGAATGTTCTTGTAGGGGATGGTGAGAGTGGGGAATAAACTCATCTGAACTCAGCAGGAAATTAAGGATGTACTTGCAAAATAAAGCGAGCTACAAATAGAAATGTGTTCAAAGAGAGAAGCAAGAACTCATGGAGGAAGCATCTAAAAGTATAGAAGAAATAGTTTGCTCGCATAAGCTAAGGGACCATGCCCACAGTAAGATGAGAGGGCATAGGTGGGATGTGGGGACGTTGCTTTCTCATGGGATCTAACAATTAGTATGAGAGGGATGCATGAAGTTACCTTCCTGCATGCTTTAGTGTATTCTGGTTTTGGAAATGTGTGAAATGCCTGCAACTGTCAATCTAACAGAGGCTTTTGCATGCCCCTTTTCTGTCTTTTGTGAATGCCTATGAATCCTAGGACTTTTGTTCTCTTTTGTACGATTTGTCTTGTCTCTCTGGAAAGGGAATAGAGGGGAAAAAAGGTGCTTGAAATATACTTGAAAGAGAGTGGTTGGATAGAGAACAGGTGCCCCTGATGCACATCACAGACTCTCAGGTGCTAGTGCTGCCGTGTAGCAGTGATAGCAAGAAAGCAGTTCAAAGCTTTTTGGGCTTCCTTCCTCCATCTGTATTTATACCAATCAGTATTCTCATTCTGCTGAGAGGACTGTATTTAGAGGGACAAATTTCACACCTGCAATTACTACTCACTGTTCCCACCTTGGAATAGAAGTGCAAACATGTGAGGACACAGACTATGTTTGGGATTATTTCAGGGATCTAATGAACCCTTTGGAAATAGTTCCAGGAATATTCATATCCTTCACACTATGCTTACAATGTATACAGCAGGAAAAGGAATGTTCCGGAAGAAAGTTGTGTCCCTTTTTTCTGTCTAAACACGATAGAATCTCCATGCAAAACTATTTTGTGCATGATTACTATTTTGTCTGAAAAGCAGTTTTTCTTCCTGAAATGAACCCCAATTTCCTGCTGCCCTTCCAGCCTTCCTCCATCAAAAACAGGAAGATGAGCTAAAAACCAAGCTAGCAGAGAAAGCAAACCAAACTATTTACAGTCCTTTGGAAATAGAGTAGCAGAACTTGTTAATTAGACACAAGGCTTTCCACCATGCCCCACATGCTTCTGCAGTGTTGAGTTCAGTCATCTTGAATCTCTAAGAGCAAATGCAGGTGAGCAGCACATCCATAATTCTGTCATCTCTAAATGCTGTGCTGTGCCTTTACCACACATGCATGCTCCCTGTCTTGGAAATGAACAGAGTGTGAAATGCCTGATGTAACATACTTCCCATGCTCTGAAAAAGCCACACATCTGCTGATATTTAGGGCTCTTCATTTTCATTTGGTAATCCCCTCACCTTTCATATATAATGCCATCTAACACCCCTCTTTCATTTTCCAAGGATAAAAATCCACACTTTTCACTCATCTCACATGTAACGGATTATAATCCCCAAGACAAAACGAGAAATTATGCTAAACTCCTGGCACAATCTATTCAGCACACTGCTGAAATGAGGCACCACAGCTCCTGCTGAGGTACATTTGCAGCTCTTCCTTTCTCCACACACAGAGGATGCCTTAAGCACTTCACATCACAATCACAGCTCTCCTGATTGCTCCATTTTATCTTCAACCCTTCAGGACACTTATAGCTAATAAACTGAGTGCAGCTAAGTACTGGCAGGTGCTTCTTCCTTTCTATCATTTTAGTCAGGGTCATCAGAATTAAAGTTATTTGGGTAAATAATGTATATATATGGCTTATCACTGTTATTTCCTGGTTTTCAGAGGTCCAAGGTTTAGGATTTACAGATAATACTGTTAATAGCTGCAAATACCTCTGGGCTTTGAAGAATTGTATGTCCTGATGACTCTGAGTACTTTTGCAAGAAAAGAAAACTCCTCCCTAAGTATACATCCTGGGCATATTTTGGACTCCAGCAGCTAGAAGTGAAGCTGTTTGTGGGTGAGTAGTGGGTGGTATCCCTGTCCCTGGTAGGGAGGTTGGAATTGGATGAACTTTAAGGGCTCTATGAATTGAAATCTTGCTATGATTCCATGAATTATGATTCTACAATTCTATTTTTCTTCCCTGTCTGAGCTGTAGGTGATGTCTGCATGAGAAACAACATGATCCTTTTGTAAGGTTATTGTCTTGCAGATATCATATGTAAATAGGGAAATTATCTTCATGCTCTTGACCTTCAAATACCAGTTCCAGGCGCCAAGTTCTCACATTTCAGACTGTGAGAGTCACTTCACAATGCTGAACGTGTCTTTCGACAGATGTGCACATCCTGGATTAACTTGTACTTTATTGAACAATAAGGAACCTCAGCAATTTCCAGGAGTGCGTGCAGCGATCCTGGCCACCACTGGAATTTCTGTGTCAGGCGTGAGCCCAGGAGAAGCACTGCTTTTTGTGGTGCTATGTACTGCTCCTGCACAAAGCTGTCCCATGTCACTGCCCATGGCCTCAGCATGCAGCCTCCTCCTTTGCCACTAGGAAAGCAAAGAGGAGATATTTGTTAGAGGGGTTACAATCACAACTATCTCTTTAAGGAAGTGGGACATAACCTGTCATTATTTAGTATAATAGGTAACTTATTTTATCCCATTTCACATTGATTACCTAAGTATTTGAGGCCTCTCCTCTTATACCACAGGGAAATTCTACGAAGCTTGTCTAAAGAAAAACAACCTTTCCTGCAATCCTTCTTTTTTTGGGGAAGAGTTGTTTTTTCATTAACAGATGTTCTCAACCTGTAATCAGAGAGTTCTTGATAGGGCTGTACTGAGAAGTACCCAGGAGTTGAATATCTTTTGCATATGCTTTTCAAATCCAGAATACACCTGTACTGTTCCACTGTACAGTCCAAGACTGATCTACCCTTTAACTCAAGGCATACTCAAAGTAATATTTTCTTATGTACCTCAGTATATTTTTTATGGAAATACAATTGGTCCTACTTAACATTTACCAATCTCCCTCTGTATGTTTTGAAGCGAAGAACATTTGCCTGACCTGCGTCTGGAAATAGGTTTGTACCTCTTCAGACAAATTCAGGATGTCATACTGCCTGACTTCCAGGAACCACTGTACTCCCATAGATCACTTGTGTGATGGCTGTCTGTCTGAAATCATATACAATGACCTAATTCTTTATTTAATAGAAATTTTCTTATGAATTTAGCTGCTGCAGTAATTATTTTTTTTTTTTTTTTGGGGGGTTTTTTGGGTTTTTTTTGGTGGGGAAATGAATTCTTCCAATATAAGCAGAATCCTGTCAGTAATGTTAATTTAGTCCATATGAAACAGAATCATAAAGACCCCAACTTCTAGCAGTAGCCACCAAGACTCTGGCTTTTGCTACAGCTCTGCTGGACCGCTTTTCCAGTCCTTTTGAGTAATCTTTCGTATTCATGTCCTGCGTGCTTGCAAAACACTGTTGCAGTTAATTTTGTGTGAGTGGTAATTCCCACGGTTCCCATCTCACCCCTATGCTTCTGCAATTACTCTTATTCCTTCACTACAGAGAATTATTCCCACATTTTCATATTATTTTTGAAACATTTTGCACACACAACTCTGCTTATGGCTGCAGATTTAAGACCTGTTTCTGGCTTGCTGGACTTGTCCTGCCCTTGATTTACTATTTGAAATGGTAAATGTGGGACATTTATGTAAAGCTTCGCCTATGGAGGCTCCACTGTGCAGAACAAAGGTGGCAGGTAATACTATCCCTGTTTTACAAGCGGTAAAATCTGACATAATGGTGGTTTCAGCTGATTCAGGCAATCTTAAAATTGAGGGAGGAACTCGCTGGAGTTGTGCTTCAGCAGAGTAGTGTTGAATTAAGCATTTGTAAAGCACCAGCCCTGGGCTGCCTCTTCTCCCTGACACAGGGCTGAAGAACAGCAGCATTGAAACAGGGGGATAAAAAGCTCCAGAACAAGTATGTATTGCCGGGTGTAAGTATAAACTGGGAGAGGAGTGCCTGGAGAGCAGCTCTGGAGGGCAGATCAGCAGCAGCTCAGTGTGAGCTGTCAGTGTGCCCTGGCTGCCAAGAGGGCAAACCGCATCCTGGGGTGCATCAAACACAGCTGGTCAGAAGAGCTGAGCGTCCTGCTGTATTCAGACAGGTGTTCACATACCTTTCCCCTGCACTTTGACACCCCTGCTATGTATATTAAGGTCTTAAGCCAGCCTAAAGCAGCGTAACTGCCTGGAATGACACCGCTTAGAGCCAGCTGACTGCCTCGATCATAAGCGGCCATCTCTCCCTGTGAAGAGAGAGACAGAGTCAAACTTGCTTTTTAAGATGCAGATGGGATATCGATTGAAGAGGAGTTGAGGACCACCAGGATAGTTTTGTTTCCGGTATAAGCATCAGTCTTCATTATAGATTAAAAGTACTGTGTCCATGCAATTGCTCCATTTCTCTCATCATTTATTTTAATCGCTGCTGACTTTCTGTTTTGCCTCCAGTCACTTTGCCGTGACAACAGTGATTAATAAGGATAATTCAGAAAGATAGTCATGGCCAAAGTAGGATTTAAATTCTTGACAACAAACATAGAACTTACATTTTAAAGAGAGAGGTCTAAAATTAAAATAATTTTAAAAAATATTGTCAATTCTCTAAGCCATGCTGGACTTATGTGTGACAAGCACACTGTAACCTGATCATGCTAGTGAATCACTATATAGCTTCCACAAATAATTAGAAAGACATGGGAGACCAAATTTAAAATGTCCAGGGGTTTCATTTTGGTTAATCACAGGTTATTTTCAAGACTGAGTCCATTCTGCAATTCCATGTGCAACTCCTGTAAAACCACATTCAACCTGGAAATGAGGCATAAACAGTGGATTTTCAAAAGAATTATTAGCAGCCATGGACTGGAACCCAAAAATCCTTTTCACATTTTATATGCTACTGGGTGTGACAAAGAATAGCCACAACCTGCTTTTTACTTCAAGAAACAGATGCAAAGCACAGATTGCAAAGGCCTTGCTCTATTTTGTTTCAGAAATTATTATTCCACTGGCTGAGACTTTTGCAGTTAAGATTCAAATAATGTACTTCCTATGCCACACAAGACTAAATTTTCAGCCACATTCAAGTTCTGGTAGTGCAAACAAGTCAGCCTTGTCTTTTGTTGGCAAATGGGTATTTGTATTTTCTAAAGAGATTGTGGGAATAATACAGCTAATATTAAAGACTGTCACACAGAGTTTGGTCAAAATGTCCAAACCTGTCATCAGACTTCTCAAACTCTACACAAGTAGAACTAAATTAATTTTTAGGCACATTAGAGTCCTGTCACTGCTCTTGCCCTTGCAGAACTGGGATACTCCAGGACTGGGAGAATGAAGATATTTTTATTTGTCTGCTAGATATTAATTTAGCAACTTAACCTATTTGATCTATGTCTATCTCAACAGGTTAAGCATGGTGGTGAAAACTGCTGGGCGTGGAGGTAAATTGCTCTGGATCCGTTCCCATTTAGAGTAGGTAGGTGCTCAAGCCACCAAGAGAGGGTGAAGCCAGCTATCTTTTGGGAATAGTTCCTGGGCAGTTAAACATCTAGGATGTACTTAAGATTTCAGTAAAAGAGAAGGGGTGAAAAGCCCATGTGAATACTGGGGAGCAGTCTAATGTTTTATTAGCAAAGATGACTTTGTTTCAGGGTGAAAGAACATTCTTGGACAAATTTGGATTTATTACCATAAGTGCAGTGTTTTGTGTCAAACTTTTGCTTACACCTCTTAGGGGAATCAAGTATAAGGTAATACTCTGGGGTAATCTTGTGGTTCTTACTCTGTTGAGAAACTTAAGGAAGGTCATTTTTAGAAAATTAAATCCATCTGGGTACTTCAGGGTTCTCAGCTACCCATTGGTCTAAACATCTACCATGTCTGTGAAGGACCTTGCTTCAGTCCATGTGACACCCAAGAGGAAGCACTTGTTCGGGAATAAATCATGAAAATGGGGAGCTTAGCACAAAAGCTGCAGGGAACAGAAAAATACATGAATTTATGTTGATGTGTTACAAGTGAGATTTCCCATACTACACAAGAAACTATCAGGCATCTCACTCCCTTGTCTCCTCCTCCTTTTCAAACACAGTTATGGGCTTCTAGTGTTTGGTGTGGGCCCTGCTATTTGTCGTCTCACACTTTACTGAGTGCCTTTTACTTGTGGGCTGGCAGTGAAAGCAGAGCCTTTTCAGGGAAAGCTGTCAGCTCTGGGGTCCCAAGGTGTGGCAAGGGCAGTTTCTTACCTTGGCTGTGGCTGAGCAAGGGTGTGATGGGGCTGCAAGGCAGTGGCTTTAAAAGAAAGTTCTCTTTTATTTTTTTTTAGATCATTTTCTCTCAAGGGAAAAATTGGGGAATCACTGTGAATCTATAGCAAAGGGAGCAAGCTAATATTCCAGAGCATTTATTTGGAAAGTCCATGTTTTTTATTCTCTCTTCTGAGGCTGAGGTCAAACCTCATACCAGAAACATCTGCTCATCTTGCCCAGGGTGAGAGAGATAAAAGTCAAGATTGCACTCCTTCCCCACCTCTTCTCTCCTGAAGCAGAGCCTCAAAGCTGGAGTGGGAAAGCTCTGTAGCTTGTTTCTTCTCAGCCCACAATGTAATGCTAACAACAAAGTTTGCATAAGAGCAGTTAGCAATGCTTGGTGCTTGTACATGCCATTGTACATGTGAGTTGAGATCCATTGCTACCTCAGATTTTAATTACTCCAAGTGAATTTCTCCCTTTCTTTAAAAATATATGAATGTTCCACATTTTATTGTCAAGTCAGAAATATGCTTATACTGCCTGAGGACTGCTCAGTACCTGTTCATCCAATAGCCACACAAGTTATTAGTGCCCCATCTGAGAAAGAACACAGTAAAACGCATTCCACACTGCTCCAAAGAGGGCAAGCACACTTATCTAAAGTGGATCTAGAGAACACACGCATCTATACTACATGTTCTTTTAATTAACAAACACTTTACCAGCACAGTAACTTGTATTCACAAGATGCATCTGAATGGAAATCTGACTTTAGACTTCTTGAAAACTGCTCTAATGAGAAATTAAAGCTGCTGAATGATCTTATCGGAAAGGATTCTGAACACTTTCCTTGGATTGAGAAACAAAATCCCTGAATGCCCTTTTGTGTTCAGAGTCACTGAATGTTACTGGCTTCTTTAAGGAATGTTTTCAGCTGGCTATTAAATGAGATTGGAACCAATCAGACAATCTCTCAGTGATGATTTCTGGAATAAAGCATGAAAAGAACTAGATAATTTGATCCCACATTTCCTCTCCTTCTTCCTTCATTTTGTTTAGCGCTTGTGACTGATTAAACAGCATTCAAATGCCAAGAAAGGGAAAGAAGGTGGGATGTGTTTTGAAGGCCTTAGCCAGAAAGAAACTTCATTAAGTTTCTTTGCAAAAACAGCTAAAGACCTCATAGAGAAATATCTTTGTATGTTTTTGAAATGCAGATCCTTGGAAAAAAGAAGAAAACTGTATTTCCTTGGGCATGTCCAGATAGGGCATAGAGAGAGGGTTATCACAGGAGCACCTAGGAGCATAGCTGTCAGGGACTAGGTCTGTTCAACTTTCCAAAAATCTTCCTCTTCCAGAAAAGGAAAAAATATTTATCAGTTTTTCCAAATATGAACTAAATAAGAGAACTGTAAAGAACATGCAGAATTACTTTCTCTCTCTCAGAGACAAATTTTTGAAGTGGTGATGCGTGAGTATATCAGAAGCTCTATTAAATATGACTTAGGAAGAGTTAATAGACCAGGGTCAAAAGAACATATATTCAGAAGAAGCCAGAATTTGGATCTGTGGACCTTGCCACAGGCTCCACCGGGGCTGAGATTTAGCTGGCCTCTAAAATTTTCAGGAGTGTTAGTGAAAGCCTATGAATTCTGAACTGCAGATTTTTGCTGGCTTTGTAACAATCAGGAGGTATTTCTTCAGGCTAAACACATGACTTACAGACCTCTTAGAAGTACAATAAAAACAAATATTAGGAAATAATACACTCCACACTATGTTGGTTTTGTGTAACACATTGCATAACGTTTCTATGCACAGTACACTTCCTTTGTTGTGTGAAATATTCACAAGCTTTCTCAGAGAGATATAATTTTTCTACTGTGGCATCAGCTGTGTAATCAATGTTTTATTGGCCAACAAGATTGAAATGCAGCTCGTTCAATATTATTATGTGATTGAGGTTAGGAATCCCTCCCCCACCTCCAAAATAAAGTATTAGATAACCTTTATTTAACATTCTAGTGGGTAATTCATTTCAACTGAATACTTATAACTGATACTCACAGATAGGATATTTTTATAGCTGTGGAGGCTAGGATGGTGGCACTGCACATATGTTTAATTCCTTATCATCATGATGATCAGCAATGTTTGTTTGCTAAAGGCAGGTGGAATGAAGCTTGCAGTGGTAGAGATCTGGCAGCAGTGACAAATTGTGTACAGTTTCCACTTCCTTTCAACAACAAGACCCTGGGAAAAACCTGCAAGAGCATCAGATGACTTTGTTTCAGTTTTGGATGCCTGCTCTAAATAAATCTCTGTCTGTCACCATCAGCCTCCCTTAGTCAGTGGAAAGATTTAGGCATTTGAGAGCACAAACTGGATGCCTTCTTTTAGGTGTCCCATCTTAGAAGATCTGATGAGGGTGAAATAATCTGTTCTGTTCCAATGCCTATTTCTTTCAAAAAAATTGTAAGGCTTGGAATTTGAAGCTAGGAATCTTCCTAGCTGTTGAAATCTGCATTAAAGACATTTAATCAGGTGAAGTCAAATTTATAGAAAAGGCCAAAATGCTACCCAAAAGTGCTTTATAAATGTATAAAATATTGCTAGGGAGTAAAAAATCATCTTGCAACAAATAGCAAGAAGTAAAACATTGATCTTCCAATGGAAGTGGCTGCTACATAATCTTATTTGTGTTTCCTACTTCAATGAGAGATTTTGTCACAAAAAATGGTAAAAGGAAATGAAAGAAATTAAAAGCACATACAGCGGAAACAATTTTCATATTGTTATTGTCAATTATACTGAAAGTTTTTTGTTCAAGAGAGTGCAGAAATACAAAGCTTTGCAAGTTACTGCACACAAAAATAACCAGATTGAGCAAACACTCATTGCAAATTCTTTCAGTGTAAAATAATTCACAAACAGAAACACCTTAAGGTTGTAAAACATCTTGTCATGCATCTTGAAACATGTTGATGTGACAAGTTACAAGATGAATGCAATTTGGCAGGTATACATTAGGACAAGCACTGTATCACATGTAAATACTTCCCTGTTTTCAATAGAATTTAAGCTTCTAATACTCCAAACTGCTTTTGGAAAGCCCCCACAAGCTCTTTTTGGCAATGTGAGCCCAAATTACTGTATTATTCCTGAGAATGAATCTAAAGTTACACATGATGAAGTGTAATCAAGCCAAGTAAAGTCAGAAAGTTACCACCCATCATCTGGTACCACATAGCACTGATTCTATGTACCTTTTTGGCATACAATCAAGAATGATCCAATCATTTTGGCATAAGAAATCAATGCCCAGCAGCTGGGTGGTAATAATTGCCTCTTCATGCTTTTCCCCACCATGGGGGAAACTCATTTTGCTTCCTTCTCATATACTTTGTTTCATTATTGGAATAAGCCAGGAGGCAAAACTGTCCAGATGTGGGAGCTCAGCTGCATAGTGGTAATTTGTTCACCTGTAGTATCTCAGGATCATGTGTCCACACCTGCTGTGCTATATGCTCCAGACCTGGTTCTTTCAAAGTGCTTCTTATGGTTCTAAAATGTAGAAAAACTTTGAAAAAAATTCCCTTGTGCATCAGTCAAACAGAATTTTTAATTACAGTCTAACCAACACAGACGTTTCAATGACAACAGGCAGAAATAAATAAATCTCTCTGTCAGTTCAATCATTTCTCAAGAATTGGTTTGGATACTGTAATTTTTCCTTCTGGTAAAAAGTTTCAGAAGAACTAAGTCAGAGCAAAACTTTTAAACACTAGTACTGTTAAATGGCCATGAAGTCTGTATGCAATCTTTCTTCAGAGCATCAGTATCAGATGAAAGAAGGATCAGAAAGCTCTTTGTTCCTACTGTTACCCCCAGGAGCTCACACTGATATGGAAAATCAGGCTATCCCACTGTTTTTCACAGAAAGGTGGTCCTGAACTCACTCTCTGAAATAAAAACCTATCGTAGCTGTCTTCAATCTGTTTTCTTTTCTGCCTTCAGTTTCAGTAAGCATCTCCAGCAGATTCTTTCTAAAAATCTCAGGGACACTAGAGGTCAAGTAATTCTTTAAGACTATCCTTTGGGACACATCATTGTGAAAACAGAGAACAGCATGAACTGTAGGAAATGGTTTCTATAAAATACATATTAGAGCAGCACAGCAGGATAGGACTTCATGAATAATTGTTTTCTTGATTTGGATGCTAAATGGAAGAGGAAGTTTTTTTTCCAATATGCAACTTTTCCTATTTTTTACCTTGTCTAAATAAAAACAAAAAAATCAATAAAACACTGGAAACATTTAATTTGATCTGTAAATGAAGAATGTTATTCTAATTTTGGAAATCTTTAGGAAAAATGATACCAATGGTTCTAGAGGACTTTGTTTAAAGTCTTTTCACAAAATATAGGAAGAAAGTGAAATGTGTCGCTTTTAATCAGTCCTTCAATATCAAGGGAGCTTTTTCAGGACTGGACAACTGGAGTTCATTTCCCTGCTTTGCCTAGGGGAAGGAAGACTCACATCTCCTATGGATATTTCCTTGAAACTGCTACTAGGCTTTTTGAGTGGCTTGTTCTCAGACTGTAGTTTCATAATTGGTAGAGTCAGTCCCTTTGTGATTAAAGCTACAAGATTACTGTCCTCCCACCTTTTCCTTGGATAGCTATTCTGTTTCCCTTCTTAGTGCTGCTGCTAACCCTTATGAAGCCAGAATATGGCCTGGCTGCAAGCTACATCCATGTGGAAGAAAAAAATAATTGCTTGTGCCTGGATCTGATCCTGTCTCCAGGTTTGCTGCTCAGCTGCTGAGAGGCTAGGAAAGGTGTGAAGGGAGGAGAGAGGGACTGCACTGCTGGAGATGGCAATGGAGCATGCAGCCCAGAGTTTTAGCTGCCTGTGACCCACAGCTTGGATTTTGAAACCAAGCTCTCTGATTTCAGCTTAGCTTGAACGAAAAGAGCAGCTGTCAAGCTCTAAGGGAACATAAGCCAAAGCCATGCAAAATACGAAAATTCAAAACAGAGGCAGAAGGAGAATTAAGTCCTCAGGAGAAAACTACTGACATGTGATGGCACAAAACTCCAAGAAATGAGAGCAATTCAGGAAGGTCGAAGTTCAGTCATTTCCAGCAAGGAAGTTGACACTTCCCCATCTGACTGATGGCTGCCTGGACAAGAGACACTCACAGGGTGCCTCTGCCATGGGCAGCAAGTGTGCTCCTGCTGAGCCTAGTAGCCTGTTATCCTTCACTCCTGCTGTGTGCATCAACTGATAAATAATTGTTGTGAGCTCACAGAATGTTTATATTCCTGCTTGCAGTGTCTGTGCACCAGGCAGGCTACAGGGCTACACAGCCCTGCTTTTCCTGACTCTAAATATGAGACTGCAATGGGCACAAGAGCAGCTGGCAGCTACTCATCACACCATCCACTTTAGGGGGTCAATAATTGTGACCAAGGAGATGTTTTGATCCCCTCCTGCAGAGCTGCGAAGCAAGTCTGGGTCAAAGCCCTAGTCACTGCAGTCCTGGGAGAAATGGGGTGACCATCAAACCATGCAAACAGTTAATTCACCGTGTTCTGCTGCAGCCCAGCAAGAGCCATCCAGTGTGATATGTCCTCTCCTCCTGAAAATTGACACATGGCCTACCAGCAGCAGAGACAGACATCATATTGCTGGTAATTGACATGCATGGATCTGTGCCAGTCCACACCAGCTGAGAATCTGGCATATGGACAACTTGCATTGGATTTATTGGCAGCTTGGTTCATGCACATAAGCTTTGTCTTCGGTGCAGAGAGGGGGTTTTCTGCAGGATTTACAGCTATCTTCCTGTAAAACACTAGACTGGATGCTGGTAGGTTTTTGCCACAAATTAGTAGCCAAAATCAATTGCTGGTGGGGATTGTAGGGTTCAGTTCATTTAGTTTTACTGAGGTTACGATCTGTGCCTTGTCATTAGGATTTTGCAGCAGGAGTCATCTCTGCATAGAAACAACCATCACTGAAGACAAGCCATAGCTGGCGCCCAAACTCATGTAACACATCGTGTTTCCTCCAGGGAAAGAACACGCGCTGGGATGAAGACAAAAAATTCACTGGAAGATATTGTTTGGTTTAGTAAGAAGACACATTACATCTCCTTTGCACATTAGAACGGTGAGCTAAATTGATCCTAAGAACGTACTGGTCCGTACAAATGGGAAAGCTGCTGCATTCATATGTACATAATAGGCTCATCCCTGCTGGGCAGCCAGCAATAGGTTATGGGTAGTTGAGAATTGACATGCCTAATTGCTTCACCTCGGTAATCAGTGACAAAACGTGGGGCGAGGAGCAGGGGTAAAAGTAGCAGGGGTGGCTGTCAGGCAAGCTAATGCATTTTTCAGCTATTTCTTCTCATGGAGCCTCCTTTCCAAACTAGTGATCTTCACTGTAACTCCCATCCTCTTTTTCATATGTCTCATTAGACCCACTGGACTCATTTACACCTGTTCAGATGAGTTAGCTTTCAAAGGCAATAAATGAAGGGGGAAATGAAAAAATTGCCTACTCCTCAAGGGTATTTCTGTGCTAACCCATCCATTACTGCTCGACTAATGTCCTGAAGCATGAGATTTTATACCCTTCATGCATTTTATTCCGTTCTGTGTAACTAGCTGATATTATCCCTATGTCTAATTAAGATTCCCACTCCTTAATTCTGAAATAGAAGAGAATTGCTGCTGTATTTCCTCACATAAAACTATTTTATGAGCTGACAAAATGATCTTTGTTCACAACCTGTAAAACTCTGCACTTCATGGGAATGAAAAATGTTAGCGAACTTTTCTGGCATATTCTGACACATGAGTGTGGAAAGGAATATATTGGCATTTAGGCTTTTCCGTATTTGGAAATTCAAATGAGGGGATTGAAATCAGTCAATTGTTTAGTAGTTTCATGGCAGATAAATGAGACTGCTATCCCCCCACCTTTTTTTTTTCCTAAGGGGAGTTATTCAGATCAAGAAATAATCAGCAAAATTGGCAATCAGCAAATGAGCCAAGTAACATGGTCATTGAATTAAACTCCTGAAGATGCATTGCTCCAAGACTGAAAGCTTACTTCACGAATCTATTGCAAAAAACAATTCACCTTCTTTCATGAGTTCTTTTACTTTGACATTATTTTCAACCCCTCCTGTGGTTTGAAAATTAACCCTTCCCGCATTTTGAAAATGCAAAGAGAAATGGTAGGAAAATATTTTCAGCACTTTCAAAATCAGCTCTATTTTTGCTCAGATGTACTGAAAGAAGCCTGTTTGTACACACAATGTCTTCTGCAGGTTTTACAGAAATGTATTGAATTTCAAATTTTCATGTTACAAATTTTGCACTTGAAAGAATTTTTCATGGACAAAGTCTTTTTCTTATCTATGTTTGAGGCTTCTTCATTTAAATATTGTAATAAATAGAGGATTTTGTTCTTATGAAGAACGAGATGTAAAGCAGTAGAAACTTTGAGGAAGAAAACTGGCAATTTTATTGCTATAATTTTAGGATTCCAGTGCCGGTCTTTCGTCTCAGCTCCTCTCATACTGCTGTAGTGTACAGATCATTAGTGTCTCCCACAGCGATTTCATTTATGAGTGTATTTAGTCTACAGATATGCAGATGCTCGGGGTCCTGCCCTTTCATTTGGTTCCTATTTTTCACTTGTGCAGGCTTATAATCATGCTGCTCCATAGTATATCTTCGATCTATGTAGGCTCTGACTAATGTTAAAATGTAGATATTAAGCATATTTTTTGTGTGTTGGGGTTCTCTGGAATCTCCCTGAGCAGGTTTTTGATAGCAGCTTCTGTATAATTTAAAGAGCATACAGGATATGCTAATAAGGTATTGAAGGTATTAACAGCATTTGCAAAATTAAGAATTCGAAGTAGTCTCAAAACAAGCCCTAGGAATTTAACTTGCATTTGCAAGCACAAATGTACATATTTTCTGGTACTGTCTTTGCAAAAATTGCATTCTCTGGTGTTTAAAATGGGATGAGATTTTATATAGCTTTATATAGGAATTTATCAAAATAGCATGGTAGATTTTTTACAACATTTTGTCTTGGGATATGTTTTCTTAAGAGGACAGGGAATATTTGCAGACATATTTCCATCACTCTGTCTTCCTCTTGCAGAACATAAAAGGGCCTGAAGTGCTTTCTAAGAGTAAGACTGATGGGTAGCCATCATCTTTAGTCACCACAAACAAACAATTCTCCTGCAAAAAGAGGAGAAACAATAAGAGATGTATTTAATGAGCTCTAGGTGACAAGCAGTGACAAGCAGTGCAGGGCACTCTGCTTCTTCCTCTCCCATGCTGGCCATCCTTTTCAGGATAAGACCCCTGGCCCCATGGTGACCATCCATGCAGCACCTTGCATGCAGCACCTGCTCCAGTCCAGGCAGGAAAGTGAACTGGGAGCACATCTGGGGGCTGAGCCCCTGTCCAGGAGAAGCCAGGGGACGTTAGATGCTTGTTTTCCCTCTATCTGGCACCAGCAATATCAGTATTTTAATGCATGAACACCCCATGTGCATGTCCTTATGTTGTGTAAGAGGAGTTCTCATACAGCTGTGTTGATGTCTAATGACATCTAATGCAGCAACAGCATTTTGCACTGGGGCAGCTCTTCTGAAGAGATAGGACACTGCAGAGTATGGCTCTATCCATGCCCTTTGTCTCTGAGGACTTGCTGGGCCTGATACTGATCATAATTTGAACAAAGCTGGAGGCTCTCCTAGTTTTCAGTGTGTTTTTCCTTGATCTTTTTCAAATGACCATCTATCTTCAATATCACACAGTATTCTACAGCATCCATCACTGTTCAATCTACACACTTCCCTGCTAAATCAATTCTGTGCTGTGAAGTCCCCGCAGGACTCTGCGGCTGTTTCTGCTCAAGTCCACAGCCTGCTTGGGGAATACTTTGTTTTAAATCATCATCATTCTCAAAACCTTTTAAATTGTGCCAAAGTATGACTGTCTTTCTAGTATGGACAAAAAAGGGCTTAGGACTGTGTGTTTAGAGGGATACAAGATAATTTAAGATATGTGGTTTTGGTCAAAATGCCAAGATCTTTTTTTGAAATCAATTTATAGGGAAATAATTCTCTTTAAGCAATGTATATTGAATCTTCATTGCCTTGTGTGGAATTCTTCACTGTTTCAACAGGGGCTTTGCTGAAGGAAATAAAAGAAATCAAAGAAGAAAAGAGAGATGTGCCGTGGCTTAAGGATCTGTTTGGCATTGTTGTAAGGTTCTAGAAAAACAGAACCTTATATAATACAATACTTGCTGATTTGTACCTCATGCTGTTAGTCACAAACCCTGGCAAGTTGTAAGAGAGTAAATATATTAGCACAAAAGATAAAAATGCACTACTTCACCACACTGCAAATGCTCTAGTAGTTACTCAGTGATACTCGTTGCTGAGGGTGTTAATAGAAAAGAATAAAAGATCTGGTGGCTGCTTTGGCCTTGCTAGGGCTGTGAGGACTAAGGCATGTCACTTAACCACTCCGCTGGCATGAAACATCTGTGCAGGACATGGTTTCTGTGCTCCTCTCATCTACACAGCCTTATTGCTGTGACTTTAGTTTTCCATCACTTCCACTCTGATTTCTATTTCACCATCAGCCTCTGCTCATATTGGCTCTGATTTTTGCACTTGTGGAAGAGAAAACTGCTGTCTCTGCACAGAGCTGCTCTGGTAATCAATAGAGAGCCTGCACACAGAGTGGCATGCTGCCAATCACCAGGCTTTAGCTTGAACTTGAAAGATTTTGGAGTCAGAGCTGCCATCCTGCTTGTCTTCCAGAAAGGTGTAAAAGAAATGCAGCTCTGAACCTGGACAGGGTTTTGGGTGTGTGGCCCTGCAGACACTTAGGAGAACCCCAAGAATCAAAGGGAAGCAATACCTGCAGCTCATGGGAAATAATGCAGAACCAGCTTTGTTGAGTGCTTTGAGATCGCTGGCTAAGGGAAGAAGAAAGCACTGCTCATATCAATATCTAATTGGTGTAAAGTAGGTTTAAATGGACTTTGCTTTGGTGGGGTAGTTTAAGCTCTTCATGACTAATGATATTCAAATCCATTTTTCATTCAGATAATGAGCAAAAATTGGTGAGCAAAAGCTTCCTCTTTCTTAACTTCTAACAAAGCAGTTTGTGCTCTCTGCCCCAGCTGTCTGCCTCTGGTCATCTCTCCTCCCATACATGATGATGAAACAATTGGTCTCTGTGTCAGGAAAACTCCCAGCCATGCAACAATACTGGAAGAGACAGGGTGCAGCCCTGTGCATTTATTCAGGGCTGTCCAAGAGCTCCCAGCACCGGGAACCTCTGTCAATAACAGACAGTGCAACAGACGCCTGGGGGCTGAGTGGGATAGTGCCAGACGATGCACAGAGGCTGTGGTCCAGCACATGAAACAAGATTGTTCTCCCCATTAATTTCCTTTCCTATCTTGTCTTCCCACCTGCTGTCTCATTTCCCTGCTGGATCTGGCCACCCGCCCATTCAGCTGTTTCTGTATGGGAAGGGGCTTCCCTTGCTACTGCCCTGCCTCTTGTGCAGCCTAAAGGGACCCTGCTTTTTGCCTCTGGCTGTTAATTTCTCCTGCAGTAGGAATGAGGAGTGTTAGTGCAGGAGAGAGATCAAGAGCAGAGTGGGCTATGGGCTGTGAGCTTGCTGCATATTGAGTGGGCTGCCATAACTGCCCACAATGATTTGTTCTTTCTCCAAGACAAATGTTTCTGTGATAAGAAATGAGAGTCACCCGGCTTCTCTTCCACTGATGGTGCTAGTAACTGCTTTATGATGTCAGATAAAATCATAAAATGATGGAAAGGTTTGTGTTGGAAGGGACCTTAAAGATCTACTTCCAATGCCTTGGCCATGGGACGGGATACCTTCTGCTAGATGAGGTTGCTCAAAGCCCCATCCAAACTGATCTTGAACTCTTCTGAGGATGGGGCAGCCAGAATTTCTCTGGGCAACCTGTTCCAGAGCCTCACTGCCCTCAGAGTAAAGAATTTCTTCCTAATGCTTAATATAAACCTACCTTCTTTCATCTTGAAGCCATGGCCCCTTGTTTAAAGCACTACTGTTTGATGTCATGTCCTGAAGCATGGACACAGACCAACCTACATTCTTCCTAACAAGTTCAGAGCCAAGCTTACACAAAGGAATCTTTCCATATATCCCTGCTCAAACAAAATACTGCTGTACAGCTGTCTGAATTTCAGTTGCTGTCTGAATTTCAGTTAATCTTTGGGACATTCGCAGTAAAGCATTTTTCTCCTGCTGACAGTCGATGTTGCATTCTCATTAGTGACTGAGTAATATGTTTGAATTGTACAGAAACAAATATTTACAACTCATAGGGGTAAAGAAAGCATTAAGGAATAAGATTCTGCTATTGAGGCTTGCTCTAATTATGTGCTTCAAATTCATATAGGGTTGCCATATTTCAGTGTTCTTGGTGAATGAGCCTGTATTTAGAATGGAAACACCATGGAACCATTATCTAGTTAGTCTGGGGTTTTTAAAAAAATAAAGAAGAATAATTTTTATGACTTTTTATGGTCTACAGTTACCCAGAGGATATGAAACATCTGCTTTTCTGTGGTAAGTAAAGAGTAACTCCAGCTGAGCATCCAATCACAAAATTAAGCATTTTATGGTCTATCTAAGAGAAACCATCAACTTATGCTATTTTAGATGATATAAGGGTATGTTCTAAAGAAATTTTTGAAAAGAGTATTAAGCAATTAAACAAAACCTAACTGGGTACTGTATAATATGTCTGATATTATTCCAAATGAGTTAGTTTTGTTATTGTTTTACTGGTAGAACTTTCCCTTTTGATTAAAATTAAAACTAATTTTGGTGATACCCAGAGGAAAAAAAAAAGCAAAATATATCTTTGTGCAAACTGAAAGGATGGAAAAGAACAAAATGCTTAATCATTCAATTCAAGTTCTTGTTCATCTAAAAAGATATGTGAGGCAAAGCCAGTGAGCAGTATTCCAATAGCAAAGAACATGGAAACTAAACTGATTTCAGACAGAACCAAATTGACAAAAATTGCGCTTAATGGAGGAAAAAAGGAAGAATAAAAAAAGAAAAGAAAGCTAAATAAAAAAGGAAGCAGGCAAACAAAAAAAAGTAGAAGCAAACTAGGTATGGGTTTTATCTGGATAATGTTCCTTTAAACAGGTTATTTTAATTGTATACTTACTATTTTCTTCCAATTATTCCCACTACATTTTATTTGTAAGTCCAGTTTTGTTCCAAGGAAAGTTCTTTTCTTTCTTGTTTGTAAGTGTATATTGATTATTTTACTCTGCTTGCAGTGGAGCTTGAAATGAGTATTTTTCATAGTTTCCTTGCTTGTGCACCAGCATTATCAATAATCCTGGCAGAATATTAGTAAGAGGAGGTGAAACAGGGCCCGAGCACCTTGATTTGCTTCATATAACTGTAATGACATAAATAAGCTTGCTACTGATTTATACAAATGAGATTAGATCTGAGCCTGTGAAAGCAATATGTAAACGCTACATTTGGCTTGTTTGACTTTCATTTGCAGGACCTGCTCTTGTTGATGTCCACAGCAAGGAGCTCAGTCATACACACGTATGTTGGCCTAGATGTGCTTTTTGTAATACCATTCCTAGCTTTAGTGAGATACATTGCCTTTATACTGGGCTGTAATGGAAGTCCTGTGTTTCCATGATCCTCAGTTGATTAGAACATTAGTTGATTAGATATTCCTGCAGGTGGATGCTTTAGACTGATGGGATGAAGTCATGGTGACTTCCATTTAGCAGTTTGAAGTTAGACTAGTTGACTACATATACACTGCAGATGAGAGGAGAAATATCACTCCAGGCCAAGATAGGCATCTGTGTAAGAGATTTCTTTGTTCATCTCACCCCACCTGTCTCTCTGCTTGGAACAGAGCAACCCAGACTCTTTGAGACCAGCTCAAAAGTTACAAAGTCCCTCCTCCCTTTCCTCCTTAGATGTACTTTCTGCTTCATTTCAAGGGATGTATGCCATATTTCATGAGGGAAGAGATTATTTCTCATACCTGTCCTGAACCTCTCACATGTGCTCTTCTATCCATCCCACCCTCCAGACTGCCTGAGGAACATTTTCCTCTGCTACCTTTTGCTTTCCCAGCCAGGGTTCCCCCGAGCTGTGCTAGCTGTGTGTGCAGTGGGGAGAGACAGCCGTGTGATGCAGAATGGTGAGAGCTGTCAGTCTGATCCATGCTGGAACATGTTGGGTCATAACTTCTCAATTTCGGGAAATCCCGAAGTTTCAATATTGAATATTGCAGGGTTAAAACTCCTTATGAAAAGTAATAATGTTTTTATTTGAGCTGAAGAAATGTCACAGTAGATTTGAGATTTTGCATTCAGGCCAGTAACAAGAGGAACAGGCAAGATGGTTATGTGCATATAAGGCAAGCAATTTCTTTTTCTCTATGTAGCACTGCTGGGATTATAATTGGAATACAGCAGTCTATTACAAATGTCGTGTTGCAAAGACAGCACAGAAAAGTTAGTGAGAATTCAGAAGAAAAGTAACAAATATTAGTTTTGTCAAAGAAAACTTCTCCAGGTTTTCCAGAGAAGCTCAAGAGCAAGAGGCTCTGCACAAAAGGAAAAAGGTCTGAAGGGAGATATTGTAGCTAACCATAAATATAAAAAAAAATGATCATACAAGGCTTGGTGTTTTGTCCTCACATGGCACCTTGCTGTTGTTGTTTCTCCTTATGGCTGGGGCCAGCCTTGTGCAGGGTGTCAGCCAGCAGAGACCTAATATGTCCTTTGTGTGTGATCTGCACAAATATAGAAGACAGCCTGGCATCAGCCAAAGTGCTCAGAATTTTTTTCCCATGGACCTCTGTGTGTTTATAAACACATAACCAAAGAAAAAAAGTAATAGAGAGTTTTAAATGTCATTACTTGCAATTGATTTTGTTTATGGTGGTTCAAAACATCCCTGGTTTTCATTCTACAGCTCACACTGATGGAAAAAAACAAAGCAAAACACCACAAAAAATACCTCATTTCTTTCAACACTGCCCAAATGAGCTATACTACAATTAAAAGTAAAAGCCAATTTTGTCCCTATACATACTTATCTTCATTTCACTCTTCATGTGGTTTGCACTGGAGATAACCTGGAGACAGCAAACATTTCTGGCCTTAGTACATTATCCCCACCCCTTGCACTGAACAGTAGCATAACCACCATGGTACCAGCTGTAGGCACCACTTTTCCTGCAGATATCACACCTGATGGTCCCATAGAGGAGTATGGCTGCTGGCCTGTGGATACGCATTACTGTTGTTTTCCTCACTCAGAAATTAACTGCACAAAATCCACACTGTCTCCCTGAATATCATAATTGCTTACTTTATAAGTTAGGAAATTAAAACACTTCTCAAAGATGACCTCTTCGATGTTGGAGCACTTCAGGCAAGGAAAAAGCAAAAGAGTCTTATTTTTCTCACTGTGGGTTATCTCAGCCTGAAAGAGAAGAAAGCTTCTTTATTTTTCTTCCTAATTATATTTCATAGATGTCCCAGAACAAGTCATTTCTGCAAAGCCCCTTGAAAGTGCATGGGGAGATGTGAAATATGGTGTGCTTTCCCAGAAAAGCTATTGGAGTGCCCTTTCTTGGCAATACAAAGTGCGCACTTGAGCACTCAAGGGGCAAGTGCTTCCCTTCAAATGCTTCCCAGTTGAAAAGGAGGCACTGAAAGAGAAATTGCTTTCCGTGAGCTTTGACATGCTGTGTAAGGCAAAGAATGATCCCACAGAGACTTCCTGGACTCAGGGCATACCTGCATTGCCCTCAGAGCAGCTCACCTGGAACAGACACCATATCCTGGAAGAGGATAGCAGCCCAAGCCTTGCTGAACAGAGCTCGGGGCTGCTGCAGCTTGGCCGTCACCGTCTGGGAGGTTTAAAGGGAGTGTCTCTGCATTCCCTGCACACATCTCTCCTTTGCTTGTGGGAGACAAGTTCAGCTCCCTGTAGCATTAAAGCACAGTCTGTGACTTGGGAAGGAGACCTCTCCCTGGGCAGTCACTGATGGAAAGTGAGGGATCCAAGCCAACACCAAGGCACCTATGTGATGCTCAGAGGCTGATGCGTCTACCAGCCAACCCATTCCAGCATATAAAGTCACTAGATTGAGATGCCCCGTGTGTGACCAGCTAAGGTGAGAGAAAATGAATTTGGAATGACTCCTTAGCATCTCTGTAGAGCAAGGGAAACTGAACTCAGAGGCTTCATTCCTCCATTTTGCCTGCTTTGAGTCAGAAGTATTTGGGCCAAAATAACTCCTTTATTCTTTTCTTTCTTGTGCTCTGATGGAAATCTGATCTCAATAGTCTTTTGCGACTTTCAACGGGGGACCAAATCTATTTTCTGTTTGTACAGAAGGTCATGGACCTTTATTCTGTCTTCGTGGCACAGATAGACTCAGAAGAAGGAATATGCTAGAGTATATTTCTATACTGTAGAAATAGAACTTCCATTAAATCTTTTACTGCTTCAGTTTAATATATGCATCTTCAGCTTATATGTCATGTTATAAGAAAACAATATGCACTTATTTTAAATAGATTCTTAGAAAGATAAAGTTGATCCTATTTCTCACCTGCACACTTTTGGTGTTACCAGAAGCAGATAATTTCCTCCATCATCTGAAGCTAAATTTGATGTAGCTCTAAACTTGGGAAAGCAAGTCATACTGTCAAGGTAAGATATTCAAAACTGCACAAGACACAGTTGAAGGTAGATACCTTTATAAATAAGAACAAATTTTTTTTGTTTCCTGATCCGTTCTTTTATTTTTAGTGGTAGATACAAAGATCCCAAGAAATTTGACCTTATTTTGTTTAAATCATTAGTTTTAGAATTATGTTCATAATTCTAAAGTTCAGGTACTGAACTAAGTATGAAATACATCTTTTCACTTCACTCCAGCTTTCCTTTTGTGAAGCAAAGTCTAATCCTGTCCCTCAAAATCAAAGGCAGGACTTGTCCTGATTTCCAAATGGCTGGTGACCATAAGGCCTTCTCCAGATGATCTACTGAAGGGTTCATTTGCTCGGAAGTCATGCTTAATTTGCCACCACTAGTAAGTAGCTGCACTGTCAAGAATTGCACAATTGGGCATTTGGTCCCCAAATTGCTACTTCATTTTCATTTTTAACACTCATTTTGTGGGAATGGAAAAGAAATTAAACAGTAATTAGGGGACCAAATACACAACCGAGCAATTCTTTGGGTCCTCTGTTGTGCAGGCCGATGACCACAAGCCTCAAATAGAAATGCCAAAAGAAGCATGAGCATTTCATTGTTTTTGTGCTTTTATTTCAGGCCTTTAGGAAAGTATTCTAAGATAACTTTGTTGCTAAAATTCCTCTTAATCTATGAATGCTAACAACAATACACCTTGAAAAGGGTGGTGGTTTTATTTTTGCATTTTTTATGTGGAAGCTGAATCCTTTGATAAATGATAGGTATCTTGATTCAATTGCTAACAGGGAACTAACTTCTTGTGAAACACAGTGTATTCATTTTATCCTGCAAAGTGAACACATAACATAAGAAAAACTGTGAGACTTTCGAAGTCTGGTGGTTTCCGATACTGGTTTTTGAAAATAAATATCCTTTATGTTTAAAATGCATGTTTGATCCATAGAAGCTTTCATTCTAACTGGTCTAAAATGTAGAAAATAAATCACACTCTTCTTGAAGTTAACCAAGATTTTTGATAAAGTGGATAAAGTATAACAGAATATGCAGAGCAAAAAAATCCTTTCTAATGAACAAGCCAGGGGAATGACTCAATTTTTTTCCCACGCTACTATTTTGCAGCCCCAGGTTAAATCCATCACAGGAGTGCTCCCAGAAAAGAGTCTGGTAGGTAAACTGCATTATTAGAAGATTATAATGACTTCAAACTGCCCTTGTTCAAGGAGGTAACATATGGAGAATCCCAAGTGGAAGAAGAAAGCACTTGGTATTCCACAGATGCAGCTGGAAATGCTTCCTTTTGACTTCATGAGCATGCATTCAAAGAGGCATGACCTTGGATATTTTTTTCTCTTGCAGTACACAATTAGCATTGTCCAGAATGATAGTTTATAAGTAATTTTTTATTGTGCAGAAATTGTTGTGTTTATAATGAAAATGGTAGGTCATTGAATTACTGTAAAATTTCTATTTGATTAAATGCTTTATACCTTTTAACAACTAGGTTTGCGTAGTAACCTGTTGCCATTTCCTACATTTATTTTAATATTTAACCACAGATGCTCTGTCAGCAGAGAATTGAGCTCTCTTATGATGACTGGTGAGAGGAGAAGGAGGAAGTGAGTGGGTGGGTAAGAAACAGTGATAACAAAGGTTTTATTTCATCCTGCAGGTGACATTGAAGACATATTGCCATCTGGCATGATAAACATTATAATATATCAGTGCTTGTTTGCCAGATGTTGCTAGACACAAATAGGCAGTGGTTCTGATGCATAGGGATGATTTAGCAAAATGCATCTTGCTAAATTGGAGTATCTGAGTTGTCATGCTTTATCTTGCTTCCACTGGCTAGGTATAAAGCAGGAGGGACATCAAGTTACTGAAAATTAGGCAAATTGTACAGTAAAACCAATATTCTATTGCAGACCAACAGAAATAAGGCCGCTGTGTGTAGCAGCTAGTTCAAGTTGCTAGTGTTTGAAATAGGCCAACACGTGATAGTGTGCTCTGCCAACACTTCATACATTAATGCAAACATTTTTCAGTCATAGATTGCAAGGCAAATAAATGCACCTATATTTCTTAGTTTTTCAAAGCAGAACTTTTTAATTTCCATTTTGATCAGAGTGTGTATATGTCTAAGTCCGTGTCCAGATCCTCACTGTCTGGGAGTTTTTTCATCTTCCCTAGCTGAGACACAGAAAGTCATAAACATTAGTATGCCTTTCACACAGAAAATCAGACATTTTCTGCCCCACGTTGCTTATACATCAAATAAAGCCAACATGGTAGGGAACCCTGGGCCCTCTGAAAATTGAAGGTGAACATCAGTAGGCATTGCAGACACTAGAAGGAAATTTGAGTGGCAAGAATTACGCATTACCCTGAAGGTAGTCTGTTATTTTCTTCTGTATTGTAGCTATATTGGGAGTAAAGACAAGCTAGGAAAAAACCCAAGACTCAACAACCAACCAAAAAAACCCTTGAAAGTTTCTTTCCTCTTTTCAGTCTTTTTGTATCAACCCCATGGGCAGTGTATGGAACACACAAGAATGAAAATATAAGAATGAAACTGGAATAAAAGGTATTTTTATTCTATGATCTGTATATTTTCATTTCTCACAGAAACACCCTGTCTATTCAGAATAATAGATGGGGGATTAAAACTGGGAGAGCTAGGAAATGGCAAGGAAGCTTCCACCCTGATAAAGCATCTATCTAGGTCTAGGCTGTGGCTTTGACACATTGGTAATACTGATGCTGTAGACCAGACTGATGGATGGTATCAGAGAAGAAGAAGAAAAGAATAAATAAAGCGTTGCTATACAGATGTCCTCAGGGCAGGGCTTATGTCACATTATTTCATCTCTTGAGAAAAAATGAAATATCCTGCTGGATCAGACCAGTGGCCCACACAGGACAGGCTTCTGAAATTGCAGAAAGTGAGACTGTGGGCGTGAGCCAATCTGCCACCTGCAGTAGGCTTTCCCTCCCCTTCTATTCTCCAGGGTGCCCAGCTGCAGTCAGTAACAAATCTGGTTGTGGATTTTTTACCTATGGCTAATCTCCTTCTGAATCTGTTGCTCCTGTCTCTTACCATAACTTCCCATGGGGACAACTTCTCTGGCTGTGAAAAGCTAAATCCTTTCAACCATTTTAAGCTCCTATGAGCTTCAGTGTTCTGAAGATATTTCTGAAGTGTTCCAGATAGTTCTAACATTGTGGGACCTGTTGAAGAATAATTCTGCACGTTGATAATCTACTGACTTCATATTTTTTTAAAGTTCAATCAGAATTTTACTGAGTTTCCTCTCAAAACTGTAAACCAGAGATATTTTTAATCTTTCCAGATACTACAGCTCCAAGCTTATCATAATTTTCATCTCTGTATCTTTTCTGTCTGTGCAAGGACCTTCTGGAGATGCATAGAAAAGAACCATGAACAATAATCAGAATGTGGATTTGCCAAGCTTTTATACAGTGGCAGCATAAAGTTTTGTGTTTTGTTCTCACAGCCCTTTCTGATGATACTTGTTGCTTTTTGGTCCCATAGAGCTGATCCTTTTTCTCCACTCTGTGAAATGACCATTGACCCCTGCCTTTTGGTTCCCATCCTTTAAACAGTTTCACATCCGTAAAAGGGCTTTTCCTTCAACTTCTTTTCATTGCTTCTTTGATGGTCTTTCCAGAAAGAACCTTGCCAAAATCTTCCTGGGCAGCCAAACCTAGGATGTTGATTGGATCAGCTTAGAGACACAGCCATTGAACCAAGCCAGGAATTCCCTTCACAGGTGCTGTGCTGAGCCTTTCCCACCAGGCTGTCTGGGTTCTGTGACCTTTCACTGTGTTACAGACTCTCCTGTCATGCCAAGGCTTGAGTCAGACTGGGCAGCCTGTGCTTACAAGACCCTGCCTGACCTTTTCTGTGGACAAATCACTTTGGCACCCCACCATTCCTCCAGCACAGGGAATTCTAGCTGACATGTACCAGCTGTGGCTCTGCAATTTCACAGTTCCTTCAATTCTCTCAAGTAAATGCCATCCAGTCCTGGTGATGTCTTAGTTGCCTGTGGGGTTTAAAACGCTCCATGTATTTGTCTGGATTGTGTTAAGCCTCTCTGACCTATCAACTACAGAAAAAGTTAGATATGGAGGTAGTTCCTCTGTGTAGGATAGGAAAGGCTGATGGCAAGAGTTCACTGAGATTTTCACTGTGGAATTATGTTCCCCGAATCTCTTTTTCATACTTTGGTCATCAAGCAGTTCCACTGATTAACTCACCTGCATCCTCCTCTTGAAGTATTAATGAGTATGTGACCATCAGTAAAAAAAGTTACACCGTGCATGGTCAGCAGTCCTAACCCTTCAAATGACCTGTTTTCCTTTTGACCTCTTTCCCTTATTTGAGCAAGCTTTCAATTTTTTAACTGCTGACCTTTTCCCTGTGACAGCCTTCTTAACTTTCCCATTGAGCCATGCAGCGTGTTATTAGATTGCTTTGTTTTCCTTTTGAATTATAGCACATATTTTATCTGGGATCCTAATATAATATTTTTCCCAAAACCTCATGATACTTATAGATTTCTTGGGTTTGGACTACTCCTTTTAGGCTACATTTTTATTTGTTTCCTTTGAATCAATTGCCTAATTTTTCTGCAGTCTCTTTTCTTTTGTATTTTATTTATGAGGAATAAATTCCCCTGAAAAGTTAAAAGAGTCTATAAGGTCCTTGCTGGAGGTCTGAGTGGATGGATCAGAAAAGATAAGGGGTCTGAATCACTTACAACAGCATAGCAGTTATTGTTACTATCCATCTCCTTTTTATTGTTTTTGGAATAACCCAAACCTGTTTGTTTTTTTCTTCAATATTCTCCTTTCCTCCAGTGTCATGTCGTATCTACTGTTCATTTAGACATTCCCCACATGGATTTTACTGTTTATATATATATATGTATATATATAAATCTTTTGGTTTTTACACGGCAATCTTTCTTGGCATGCTTTTTCCCCTAAAACTCTTGGAAAATTAAGGGTCTGTAATGAAAAAGCTGAAAATTTATATATTCCTTGACAATTTGATGTTTTTTTATTGTTGATTCTTCTGGTTTTCTGACTTTTCAGTGTTAGTTAATGTAATGGTATGAAGCATGTCTAACCTATTGCTCTGAACTTACCTTTTTGCTCCTCATGCCTTTTTCCTTCTTCAAAACCTCTTCCAGTCCAAAATCTTTAGCTCTTTGCTTGTGAAAATTTCATCAGCATCAACAGGAAAACAATGAAATGAAAAAGAGGATGGACCTTCATGTACCCTGAATAGGATAGACCACATTTATTATATTTTCTAAATGATAAAGCGGGAAGATGGGTGTGAAGAGGCCTATCCAGTATGACAAAATTTCAGAAATAACTTTCAATTTCTTGAGCAAATCTGCATTGATTTTTTTTTTACTTTCATTTAGTGGGCTTTTTTATGTTTTCAAAGTTGGCTTCTTTCTTGCTCTTGTTTCATTTTTCTTTGATATAGCATTGTTAAATTCCATCCCATAGATAATGAGCACTGTACCTTTGGATTGCACTGTTGACATTTCCAAAACCGGAAATACCTGACTATACAACAAAGAAAAAAAAGTATTTCATGCCATAAATGGGTATAATAGCCATTCTTTAACTAAGTAAATTTATTATATTCTGTATATTTAAAAGAGCCACTTCACAAAGTGCTATATGCCAACCTGTATTTCATCCCTAATGTGAAACAGAGGTGAGAGTAGGGGACTTTTCTCTAATAGGACATTACTAGTGTCTGTGTATAAATTAGAAGATATGTTTCTGATGTTATTGTTCCTTTGAGGAAGTGTCATTTAACTTCAGACGGTGCAAAGAGGAGTTCAAGGAAACTGAAATGAAGAAGGGACTAATGGAGTTAGTAAAAGATTTAAAAAATCAGGGAATGCCATATGGAGAACTAGAAAGCTTAGCACAGGGTGGTGGCTTCCACTTGGGTCTTCATGAGAGAATAAGGTCTTCTGTATGTGTTCCTGTACTATTGTCTGGAAGCCCTTTGTAGAAATGTCTTTTCCACTGTAAGTTTCTCTGTAATCATCAATAGATAGATGCAATGAGAGAGACAGATAAAAATTAAAATATTTCCTATAAACTAACTAGCACAGGGCAGTCCATCTTTAATGAAAAAAACTATAGGAAGGCAGGTGTAAGAGCTGATGCAATCTCCCACCTCTTCTGTAGTTAACAGGCTCCTGCTGAACTGACCTTGATGGCTCTTTGCAGCATCAAACTGCTCATTGTTGGTTTCTCTGAGGTACAGTAGGGCCATGATTTTTTTTTGTTTTAGAAACAGCTAACTAAAACCAGTCTCAGTTCTGGACTCTTCTGTGTATATGTGGGTCTCTGCAGGAGGTACAGTTGCAATGCACCACATTCACTGCTGAGAAATATGATCAAGGATGCTCTGTGTAGTTTAAATCCCACGTGGTTGCAGGAAGAACCATCCTTCTTGCTGACAGAAGAAATTCGCACACACATGAGCTAGGAAATGTAGCTTGCTTGTTTGCTGGGTACAGTCACTTACTTTGATTGTTCCTTTAGTGTTTTTCATCCTGGAAAGGACCATCTGGCTTCAGGGAGGCTCATCTAAGGAGAATGATAAATGCCTCCTGGAAGACTGGAAACTTTCTATGACTTTGGTAGGTACTTTAGAGATTCTTTAGCCAGAGGGCCCAATAGACATTAAAGTTCCTTCTTTTAATAATGACTGCTAATATTAAATGCCCCATGTTAATATTTAACACCTGTAATAAATGAACTGATTTTCACTGTTCTTCAATTCAAAAAAATCAAGGAAAATTAAGCATGTACAGCACATGAAAAAACGTTATATTTTGCTTTGACACCCAGATTTAATGCATGTGACCTTGACACGTCATCCTAAACGTTCAGTAGAGGTGGAATGCATGTAGGATTTGTCAGAGCCAATTGAGTGACCTCTGCTCTCATATTCTGAATGAACAAGCTCCTTTTCAAGTGATGTAGGAGGGAATCTATTGACAGGATCATCTTACCATGCTATATAACAGGCAAGAGCCAACCATGATGAAAACCTCTGATCCATATTTGTCCTCAAACTCCTTTCCAGAGCAACATAGGAGTAGCTCAATGACTCGATTTTTATTTAATGCAGACACTGCCTCTTCAAAGACTGTTTTGTGGGGTTGGACACAGTCACTGTATTTTCTTTATAGTTTAACTTGGCAGGTCTGATTATTTTCCCTAGCCATTCAAATGATATTTTATGCTTACTTCCTGACTTTTGGGGCTGATACTTTTGTGCAACTGAGTTGTGCATAAAGCTTAGAGGCTTTGGGGGTTTTGTGTTTGGCTTTTTTTGTCTTTACCTAAGTAAAAGGAGTAAAAATAGAATGGTTATCAGTGCATATAAATAAGAACTATTACTCTGTTGAGATACAGCTACACAACCTCTCTGTCTCTTTAATGCAGCTGGTTAGTCGTAATTCTTGATGCAGGTCAGAGGCAATGAGTTTGGATGTCATATGTGATCTCCTGGGAAAGGAAGCCAGCCTGTGTTGTACCTCCATGGATTGGCTGAGCAGTGACAATGAAGTCTGGATTAGAAGCAGCTTCTTTACTTCTTTCTAACTCTGGGGAAGTAGTAGCTGTTAACAGCTCCTCTCTGTAGAGGCACTGGAAGGTGATTGTAAAGATGTGTTTTTACTATAATCAGTGTGAGCCCATGGACTGTTTACAGGAAAGAAAAGGGAGAAAGAAAGGGGAAAAGATGGTATGATCAAATCAGAAACATGATGGTGCTGAATATAAACCTTGCAGGGACAGGGTTTTGGTTGAAAACTCTAATCTGTAATAATAGGTCCCATAGCTCAAAGTTTGAACAGATTGAACAACTGCCAGTCAATTTAAATTCTAGAGGAAAGATGATTCTGAAACAAATACTGGGCTAGAAGCAAAGATTTTACTATTAATTGTTGCTCTAGATCAGTTGTTGTTGGAATCAGAATGAAATGCTGGGCTTCAGCTCAGGAGAAGACACATAGGAAGTTTCGGTGGGGGTGATGAGATCCTTCTCCCAAGCATTGAATCCCAGGATTCTGGGATTCCAGGTCAGTGGATATGTGGGCAGGGTGACGGATGTGATACATGAGTCTGCACAGAGCTGTGTTGTGGTGCATTTGAAATTTTGGAGAGAGCATTTCAAGGGGTTCTTGTCCTGGACGGCACATCCAAGACCATCTTAGAAGAGTTAAGTTAATTAACAGAGGTAGTAAGCTCCCCTTGGATCCTAGGATCATGGAATCATGGAATGGTTTGGATTGGGAGGGACCTTGAAGATCATCTTGTTCCAAGCCCTCTGCCATGGAAGGGATGCCATCCACCGGATCAGGTTGCACATCCATCCTGGCTGTGAACACTTCAAAGGATGGGGCTTCTCCCCAGTGAAGCAATATTTAGTTCTAGATAGCTTTAAATGATCCCTCTATAAGGCTCTGAGAGAATACAGTACAACAAGGTATCTTCATAAGTCTAGACAAAAGTGTAGGCTTAAAAGAGTGTTTGTGTATGTCTAAACATGATGCTGGATCCAAACTTCAATGAATTCGCTGTTTTAAGCACTTCGTATTGTCCTGCTGCTCCTACAACAATAAGTGCATTTTACTAAAAAGGCAAAAAAAAAAGAACATATGAGAGATAATATTTGTAACAAGCCATAGTAAACTTGTAAAGTAAACAAGTAAAATTGACTACAGTGAAGAGAGACTAAGCTGGGCTAACTAATTTTTAAGAAATATAAAATAACTAATTATTTTGCTGTAACATAAATGAAAGTGGGTAGGAAACATGATTTTTAATTTAATTTTATTATATTTCGTAGTAACACTCTCATAGGTCATCTGAATTCTCTAAAATTTTGAGAGTGAGTAAAGTCGGAAGGATTGGTAGCATTTTTTATTACATTGGGTTGGGATTTTGGGCTGGGTCCAAAACTAATTTTTGATTGCTTGCAGCTGAGGGTGTTAGAATGAACTGCTTGACCAGGATTGTTCTAGAACAATCGCATTCTGTTGGAAGTAAGGCGATAATAACAACTAATATCAAGTCCTTATAGAATTAATTCAGTCTTTTTGATGTTCATGAATTGTTAATGAGCAGCCTGCAATTTTATTTGAACTTCTAAATAAATTAATTTTCTCAATATTTTTGATAAACACTTTTTTCTTTCTGGATTGTTTATAAACAATTAATTGCAAGTACTCCTCAATCAAAATTTAATTGATGTTCATTAAATTTTATCACAGCCACTGTTCTCTGTGGTATTTTTAGAGCTAGGCAATAAACATTTCTTCCACCTTTTTGTAAATTTTATTTATTAAAGTTTAAAAATGCCCCCAAATATTTGGAAATTTCTTACCAAAGAAGAACTAGGGTGCCATGGCATCCAATGATATCCATGTGGCCTATATAATCCATGCATTGAACAAATCTTTACTCTGTATTTTGAATTACAGTCACCTGGAATATTGCTGCTGCTATTTTTTTTCTTGTATTTTGATATAGACTCATTCTTGATGGAGATTTTATTAATGCAAAAAAACCTAAAGAAAAAATGTTTTGATTTAAGGCAACAGTATTTTCAGAGGAAAGTGAGGTTTTCAGACGTTTTGATGAAAAACCCTCTATTAGCTCTCACTATAACACACATTTTAAAACAAGTAAACTTCTCAAAATCAGGAAGAAACCACCACCATCTGCTGTTTCTTCAACTCAGCCTTCAGAGAAGGAACCAGTTTAAGTATTTGGCACTGAAGGAAAAACTAAACGACTTTTCTTGTAAACAACTTTCCATTCACCTGGAGCAGCAATTTTTATACCCATGAGCAAGATAGATGAGGTGAGGTGAGATTCACCTGGCCAAATGAAGCTGTCTAAACCCTAGTTAGTCAACTTAGATGCCTTTTAAAGGACATTATTTCTCTTAAATTTGATGTCTACATTAGATAGACTGTAGGTGGCATGGCAGTATTTTTAACCAAACCCTGCTTGTATTATCTGAAATGGTCATTTATATGTCTTTGCATTAGTGGATAAGCTCCTAAGACTTTTTCCCAGAATAAATGTTCTCATTTGCAAGTCCTGTAATCTCATGCTCTGTGAATTCTTTTAATATCCATTTAGAAAGAAGCATTTCTTTGAATGCCTGGTCCAGCCAATCTCTTCTCTAAATGGCTCATGGAAAGGAGGGGACGTGGTGTGTTTGATGTTGGGCTGCCTAAAGCCTTGGAGATGGAATGACTTCTAACTTCTAAGACCTGTGTGCCAAGAAGCACCAAATATTGCTAATCTCTAAAGCTTTTATGTTATTAGAGCACAAAATAACAAGCTACCATGACATAACTCTTTACGTAGAGGAAACTTGGACTGAGACAGATAGAATTAAATGCTTAAAAGAAATCTGTCCTCTTTGCCTACACGTTTTGTCCTTTCAGGGCAGTTTTTTCTTTCTTATAATCCTTTGTGGACAGAAGCAAACTCCACAGGATCCCTAGGAAAGCTTCCTTCACATCACTTTTCTAATATAACTTCAGATACTTCCCCTCTTGCCAGGAGCCCTCCAGCTATGCTTTGGAGTTTCCTGTTCTGTGTTTGGACTCACTGTATATTTCTAAATCCCTTTTTGTGCTATTTCATTCCTGAAGCTTCACCCAGCTGTGATTATTCCAGGAGGATGCTATTCTCTGTTCAGAATACACCAAAATACATAATTGGCAGAGATGTAAAACTAGTTAAATGGCTGTATCATCTACTGGATATGGGAAAGAGAGCTGTGATTTTCTGTTATATCCTCCTTTATCTTTAAACTCTTCCTATAATCTCCATCACAGATGTGCTTGTGCTAGGGAAGTAGTAGCTTGTTTTATTTTATTTTTACATAGTTGTTGACAAACTTGCCACTGCAGTACATACCCTTGCAAACATACAGCTTCTTTTCTCTGGTCACATTTTTGTAGGGCTCCTCAGCTTCTGAGTTTTTTCAGGGTGCTGCAGAACCATTGTTCTTTGATTTGAGTTGGTAAATAGAAATACAGACAAGAACAGAAACACAAAAATATACATGTACACACATGCCTTGCAATTTTTTTCATAACCAGACTATATAAAACTTGAAATCAACCAAGATTGTCAAGATAGAAAATAAAGTGGTGACCCTGATACTTTTCAGTTCTTCGTTACTATCCAGGTGGCCCTACTGCAGTTTGGAGACTTGTTACAATTTGCTTGACACTTCATACTTTATTAAAGAAAATATAAAATAATACTTAAAAAGAACACTTTCTTTGCTGGATAAAAATGTAACAGATGGACAAGATTTTTCCTAGCAATCCCTAAGAAAATTGTCTCAACAGGACACCAAAGAAGTGGCAAATGGAAATTTCTACAGGTTTAATTCTTAGCTCATCAGTTTAGGGAAGAAAGTTTTATTGCAAACCTAAAACTTGGTGTATTAGAAAATGTGTAGTTTCTGCTAGTTTTCCTGAGAATTATATATTAAGCATGTAAGAACCCTAGCTTACAGTCATGAAAAGAGAGGCATAAGATTGCAGTGCTTGTCTGTATAGTTGAGAACAAGGCGGAAATATACATAAGGAAGTGGGTGCTTGTTTTCTTATGTTTAGCTGGGAACTAAAGAAGCCAAAACCAGATTGTACTTTCTATAGCTGCAGAACAGCATCCACACTTGAAATAGCTGTCTGCCTTTTGCTACTTCAGTGTGACACTACAGATGTTTTATTAAGTGAATTGTAATAAACTCTCATCTTAAGAGTCCAACATCATGTGGTGATGTAATAGGATGTTCTTCCTTTTATGTTCATTCTGATTCTTTTCCTCCTTTCATTCATTTAAAAGCTTAGACAGGTGGTTTGAATAAGTCAGGAGTACTACCTTTATATGCACTTTCTATCTTGTATCCAATGTTAAACTGTTTCTACTGAGTAATAGGAGAAGGGGTAGCCTCTTGCATAAATAGATTTATGCATAATAACCCCATTCTGTGGCACAAGGAGGGCTGGGTTAGCAGAGATTTGGAGTTTTTTCTGTAGTTTCGGGAAGGTGTTTTTTAGATGATTGGCTGTTTCAGACATTCCTGAAACCTGCATCTTGGATGGACATGAAAGAAATGTAATTTGTTTGAGTATCACATCTGTTTTTATTTTAAATGCAAGCTTTTAAGGGAGAAGGGATATATTTTACCAGACCAGCTGACAGAGCTGAGGAAAAATGAATGTTATTTTCTGCTTAAAAATTCTTCATTGGTTCCCTGACTGACTTTGAATGTGAAGTCTGCACACTTTTTTTCATTTGCATTTTGATTTAGAAAGAGATACCACATGTCTCTAACTCTTCTGCCTTAGGACATGTTGGCTATCACATCTTTATTTTGTTTTTGGCATTTTGGTTTCTGGCTTATTAGTACATGGTGATTTGTCTGCATGGGAATCTCTTCTCAGTTTTTACCTGTTTTTCTCGCTTTACCCTAATTTTCATCATTTTATATACAAGCCCTTCTAAAAAAAAATCTTGCCTTTATAACACAGCATATAGAATCATATTTTCATAGAATCATAAAATGTTATGATTTGGAAGGAGCACCTTGCACTAGACCAGGTTGCCCAGAGCCCCATCCAACCTGACCTTGAACACTTCTAGGCATGGGGTATCTACAACTTATGTGGGTAACTTATGTGGGTGTTTTATAACCTTCATTGTTAAACACTTATTTCTTATATTATATGTAATCTAAATCAGCCCTCTTTTAAAACCATTAAAACCCCCCAACATAAAAAAAAATTGTTAAAAACCATTTAAAAACCATTACCTCTTGCCCTTAATTAGCCTGTCTTCATAGGAGAGATCATCTGGGTGGCCTCCTCTGGGCACTTTCTGACAGATACATGTCCTTTTTATGTTGGGGACACAGAGTTAGATGCAGTACTCCAGGTGGAGTCTAAAGAGCAGGGCAGAGAGGCAGAATCCCTTCCCTCACACGGCTGGATACAGCCCAGGATTGGCTTTTTGGGCGGTCAGTGCCCATGGCTGGGTCATATCCAGCCTCTCATTCACCAGCACTCCCAAGTCCTTCTAGGCAGGGCTGCTCAGATCTGTTCATCCCCCAGCCTGTGCTGGTACAGGAGGTTGCCATTACCCATTGTGCAGCACCTTGCACTTGGCCTTGTTAAACTCCATGAGGTTCTTATGAGTCCAGTTCTTGAGCTTGTCCAAGTCCCTCTGGATGCCAGACAGTTTTTCTAAAAAATTCATTTTATGTCTCTTTACTGCTTTCATTATTGTTGCTTCTACTGTTTTTTTCACCGACAGGAAAGCTATCTAAATGATCATCCTTGCTTTCATGGTAACTATTTTCATATATTCCTGAAAAGATTTAAATAATTGATCTTTTTCTTCATATAAATCACTGATTCATACAGCTACTGAGCCACCACCATTCTTGTGCCAGCTTTAGAGCATGTCCAGAATTGAGAGCATAGAAATATTTTTATAACATGCTCCTTTATCATGAAAGGTCTATTGAAAACTACTTGGCAAAGAAAGAGTTCTGTAAGATTTCCAAATACATAAGGGACCTTCATCTGATCCAAATTAGACCGATCTGTCAGCCTAAGCATATGTCCACTGAAGGCATATCAAAAGCTCTTACTACTATCGAGAATATGATTCAAAAACCTATTTCTTAGGCTAAGGACTTGATCTGACTTTAAAAAAGCATGTAAATAAAACTGCTGTGACTGTGTGAAATCCCAGCAGGGCTGATGTGGGGTTTATGTCCAGGACAGTTTGGTTATGCACTGTGATTTGAGAGGAGAATAAGCTGCTTGACATTGAATCAACGCAGAGCCTAATCAGCCAGCAGGAAGTAAACAAACTCCCTATCTCTCAGTGAAGTACACAGGGCAAGGCTAAGCAGCACTGAGAAATCCCAGGCTTTAAACCAAGATGCATGCTGGCTGTAGGGCTTTGGCAGCAGAAAGCTGAGCTAACTCAGCTGTGACATGGGAGATCACCATCATGAAGAGCACGTGCTCCAGAAAACAGCTCAGCTGTGGATGTGGGTGACAGGTTGAAAATGAATGATAGGCGTCTGAGAGAGTGAACAACTGATGTTGATAGTGTTTGGATTTAAGTGCATGTCCCTCCTCTTTCTGGGGACTTCTTTGAGAAGGAAAAGCTTTTGTCTGGCTCCTCTTATCCTCAACCCCTTACACTGCCAGAGTGTGTTTGGTGGGTTTTGCAGCTATAAGAGCCCTGTATTTCTTTCAATTTAAAAGCCTGAGGTAAAAAGTCCTCTGGATTTGATGGAAATGAGGTATCCCTGATGATCATGTACAGAAGCTTGATAGTTTACAAATAATGATATTTTAGAGTCAAGGAATTGTCTTTCTATGAAGGACAAATTTTAACAGTTTGGGATTTCTGGGGACATGACAGTGTATCTAATGCACAAGACACATGGATATTGACACGGATTGGAAGTGACCTTAAAGATCATCTGGTTCCAATCCCCTGATGTGGGCAAGGACACTTTCCACTAGACCAGGTTGCTCAGAGCTTCATCCAACCTGACATTGAACACTCCCAGGTACTGGGCATCCACAACCTATCTCTCTCGCAGCAACTTATTCAACTGCCTCAGTGCTCTCATGGTAAAGAATTTCTTCCTAATATCTAGCCTAATCCTACCCTCTTTCAAGTTTAAGCCCTCCCCACTTGTTCCTCATGCCCTTGTAAATTGTCCCTCTCTCTCTTTACCACAGGCCCCTTCCAGAAGTACTAAAAGCCTCCAATTAAGTAATCTCAAAGCTTTTTCTTCTCCAGAGTGAACAATCCCAATTCTCTTTACTTTGCCTCATAGGAGAGGTGCTGCATCCCAGTAACGATCTTGGTAGCCCTTCTCTGGAGCTGCCCTTATTGGTCAATGTGGTTCCTGTGCTGGGACACCAGAGCTGGATAGTGGATCCAGCTGGGGTCTCACCAGAGCAGAGCAGAGGGGCAGAATTCACTCCTTCTCCCTGCTGGCTTTTGTTGCAGCCCAGGACACATTTGGCTTCCTGGGCTGTCAGTGCACATGGCTGGATCATGTCCAGCCTCTCATCCACCAGCACCCTCAAGTCATTCTCAGCAGGGCTGCTCTGATCAGCTCATCCCCCAGTCTGTGCTGCTACCAGAGATTGCCCCAACTCAGGTGTAGTACCTTGCATGTGGTCTTGTTAAACTTCATGAGATTCTCATGGGCTCACTTTTCAAGAGAGTCCGGGTCCAACTGGTTGGCATTCCATCCTTCAGGAGTGTCAACAGGACTATTCAGCTTGGTGTCATCTGCAAATTTTCTGAGAGTGCTCTTGATGTTTTCCTTTTTGTTATTAATGAAGAGATTAAATAACATTGGTCCCAACACGGAGCCCCTGAGGGACACCACTCATCACTGATGTCTACTTGGACTCTGAGCTGTTGGCTGCTACCATGGGGATGCAATAGTCTAGCCAATTCTGTATCCATGGAACAGTTCACTCATCAGGTCCACTTCACTCTAATTTAGAGAAAAGGATGGTGTAGGGGACTGTGTCAAAGGTTTTATACAAGATGACATCTGGAGCACTTCCCTTGTTCACTGCTCTAGTCCCTCCACTGTGGAAGGCCACCAGGTTGGTCAGGCAGGTCTTGCCCTTGGTGAAACCACGAAGACTGTCTTGAACCACCTCCCTGCCCTCCATGTGCCACAGCATAGCTTCTAGGAAGATATGGCTGCATTAAATTATGCCATGCCATACCATGCCACTGCATGCTATGCTGCACCCTACACTGTGCTATGCTACCCTACTCTATGCTACAGTGTACTACGCTTTTCCATACTATATCTAGGAAAAAACCAGGTGTGACCTATTTACCTGCTGTGGGCCTTGCTCACATTCATCCAGCATATAATGGTCTTGCTCAAAGGCTAGTGCCATTCATATTGGTAACTGACTTTTGGTTCAGTAGTTCCAAACTTTGATCCCAACATCAGAGAAAGTCTCAAATACATATAACAGAGCTGCTACTATTTTTAGAATGTAGCAATTCTTTTATAAGGAGACAATTCTTGTACAGTGTATATTAACTCCTCAGAAAGCCTGTCCACGTGGTAAAATAGATTTGGAGAACAAAAGCACTGAACATTGTGACTTGAATAAGACGACAGTCTTTTGTTGTTAGCTTTGAAGCACTGAACAATGTCTGAGACTTATTCTGTGAGAAAGAAAGGGAGAAATAGAGAATTTCACCTCCATTTACATTCTAATGTTCTCTCAAAATAGAATTCCTCTCTGGCTGTTGAATAAATACCATAGGGTAGCTTGGGGATACTGCTTTAATTTCTGTGGCTGGTGACAACAGAATGGGACACAAACAATTCTCTTTCTCCAGTGTTTATTGCCACTGCTTCGGTGGGGATTGAGTGGGAATAACCAGAATGGGGAAACCTTCCACAGTACAAGGGCTGCCCCGGCCCGCCAAATCACTCTGATTCTAATTAATAAAATGATAATCTGGCATGGCTGGCTCTAACAGTATCCTCTCTGCAGCTAATAAAACCCACACTGAATTGGCAATACTTCCCATCAGACAGTCTCATTGGACACAGGAGCTGGTGACAGTGGTGATGGCAGGGTGATGGTGATGAGGGGGCTGGTTGCATGGGAAGATGTAGCAGGTAATAAAATGTGACTTGGAGGTGTTGTCCTGCTCTTTGGTTTCCTAACAGCTTATTTTTTTTCTAGTAATTTGTTTAATTAACACAGACAAAACCCAGCAGAAGACAGAGGGAGAACTCCAAGAGGAAATTGATTTGCTGACAGAGACATACAGTTTTGAGTTTCTTACAGCTTTCTACTCCCAACATACATTTGCATACTGTCTCCTGCAGAATATCTGCTTTATATCTACTCCCAACATACATTTGCATACTGTCTCCTGCAGAATATCTGCTTTATATCTACCTGCAGCTACCTAGCCCTGTGTGCATGTGTCTGAACTGCTGTCATGTCGCATCTAGCTGGCAGCACTGGGACAAAGCAAAATCTGAAAAACTGTCTGCCCTTTTCTTACTATGACAATCTACAAACTGTTTGGCTATTATTAAAGTTGTCAGCATGGTGCAAACAGCTCACTGATGTTTTACCAGGGTTATGATTGCTCTCACTTGGCATTACTGTTGGCACAGGCACGAGGGAAAAGAAGAGGAAATTGTGCACTGGCTAAGGATTGCTGCTTTTAGGTCAATTTTAATTCAATATGCATGAAAAAGGAAGATCCTTACCCTGTATCCTCAGTAACAGTCCAGTCGGAAGTCAGCTGGACACAGAGAAAGAATGATCGGGTAATAACACCACATAATGTAGGCTAGATGCAGGCAGAATTTAGAGCTTATTTTTTCTCTGTGGTTAGTACTTTAACACACAGATTCCTGTGTGTTTTTGAAGCTCAGATCAGGGTTTTACGCTGCATGCTGCATGAAAAACTATTGCAGAGCCATCATTGGGCAAATTGGATGCTGTCCAAAAAAGTTTTATTCTGTGTCTTATCAAAATATTTTTTTTTTTGGCAAATACCATGCCACGTGGTCAACTAATTTTGGACATATTCAGAAAGTCATTGTAAATTAACAGTTCCCATTCTATAGCACTGACCTGGCAGGATGAACAACCTTGAGGACTCATAGAGTGGTTTGATGCTTTAGTCATTCACATGTGTGTGAGCATGTTTTTGTGGAAAAACAAAAAGAGACAGGCTGTGCTTGGACCTGTGCAGAGTTTATTGTCTAGATCGCTCTGTGTTTTTCCACCTCTTACCCTTGCAGTTGGGTTTTGCATGCTATTCATCAGAACTAATTAAATGGTGGCATGTATTGGTGATGAATTAAAACACACTTCAGGAAAGTACGGGGTGACAAGTAATTCTGGATAAAAAGGCAACTAAAAATTAGGTTTTAGATTTTCAGAACTCATTTGGTATTGGCTAAAATCCTATCCTCAACTGGGGAACCAGTCAAGGGAAAACTCCAGGCAGATGCAGTGGATGACATGACTTTTGTTGCCCACTTCATTCTGTTTGCCTCCTTGATGATTTAAATTTACAGCAATGTTGTACCCACTGCTATATGTCTTGCTTGGGTCCCTTTCAGATGTGGCATCTGGCCAGACCAGCGTGATGGATGGTGGCTCAAGTTCAAAAAGTTTAGTTCAGATTGTGAAATCATCACAAAACTAAGACAGTTCTCAGAAGACTGCAGACTTCAGTTCAGCTCAGCTGTGTCCTCATACTGACCAGTGGGACCGCCTCCTGGTTTGTATTTCTATTGATGCAAAGCAGTGTATGGTGCTGGGAATGAACGTGTCAACTTGGGTGTTACTGCTCAGCTGCATCTGCATGATAAGTTACAAGGGGGAAAAATTGACAACGTGAAGTAAATCTGCAACAATTTATCCTTGCTTAGCCAATGACAGCTCTTTTCTGTACTAGCTAAAGACCAATATCATCTTCAAGATCACCTGTGCTCTTTGAGTCTCTGACGCTCAGGCTCTACACTGGCACGGTTGATTTTCAAATGATGCAGTACAAGAAAACCTGATCTGCATATGCTTGATTTGAGCTGAATGCCATGGCAATCAGAATCAATTGTGTTAATACTTGGTGGGCATAGCAGCAGTTCTAAGGTAAATTAAAAAATCCTTCTCTCATCCTTCTTACTTGGTAATTACTGAACCAGCAGGTTTTAAAATATACTCTGGAAACATCATTAAAAACATTACTTAGCAATCTCCTGTCAAATGCATTCAGCCTAGTAAACGCTCAGAAATAAGTCAGTAACTTCTTGGTTCCAATTCTCTCTTAGATCATAGCTAGACTCAAAGGAAAAAAGGAACTGGAAATTTAGACAGATCGTCTATAGCTGCATTTGTGCAATTCTTTGAAATGGAAGACAGTTGTATTATAGTTATTGATTTCTGTGGAAATATATTCTTGTATCAAAGAAAGGCCCATGCCATAGAGAGAGAAACTGCCTCAATATCATCAATTTTTATGGAAAGTTTTCTGCATGGGGGCTGGCATGCTTCTCTCCTTCTCCAAAGGCAAAGGTACCAAACCCAGTTGCTCAGCTCTGCTGTGAGAGGAAGTGTCTGGTCTGACTCCAGGGGCAGTGGTGCTAGGATTGAAATGTGAGTGCTATGGATGGTCACTGAGGGGGCATGAAATGAGGGTAAGATCCATGACTGAGAGAGCTGCTCAGGGAGATCTGGTGTTAGGAAGGAGATTTTAGCTTTGTATGCCCTCTGCATACATGGATCCTTAAATACACAGAAGGAAAAAATGGAAAGCAGAAAGGGTAGAAGGGAATTAAGTCCTGCTCATCTTTGGCATAAACGCAGTGAGTAAAGCTGTGATTACAGCTGTGATCACAGCTGTGATCACCTGCAAAGAAAGAAAAGCATTGCCAGACAGAGGAGGGAGGTGATCATTCCCCTCTGCTCCGTTCTGGTGAGACACATCTGGAATTCTGTGCCTGGTGCTGGGCTCCCCACTGCAGACAGACTTGGACATGCATGTCCAGCAAAGGGCAACTTGAGTAATCAAGGATTTGGAGCATCTGCCATACAAGAAATGTCTAGAAGAGCTGCATGTTTTCAGCCTGGAGAAGACTCAGGGAGACCTTATCAATTTGTGGCTATAAATACCTGAAGACAGGGTGCAAAGAGGACAAAGCCAGGCTCTTTTCAGTGGCGCTGACTGACAGGACAAGAGGCAGTGGGCACAACCTGAAACACAGAAATTCCATACAAATGGAATTTGTAAAGTTTTTCACTGTAAGGGTTAGTGAGCACTGAAACAATTTGCCCAAAGAGATTTGGTAGTGTCCATCCCTGGAGATATCTACTACCTGACTTGACAATGCCCCTGCTGGCCTTGCTTTGGGCAGGGGCTTGGACTAGATCTCCTGAGGTCCCCTCCCACCTCCACTATTTTTGGTAATTCTGTGGTAAGGAGAATATCTTACAGAAATATGGATTTATTCACCAACTACAAGTGCTGGTCCTTTTGTGTATGATGGTATTTTCAACAGCACTTGATTTTCAAAAGTGCTTTGTGGAGCTCATCCATTTAGAATAAAGACCCTTAAATATGATCCAGAGAGGGTCTATAGATCCTCACTTTCCTTTCATTTCAGTATTTATGTCCTTAAATGATGTAGATTGCCGCTAAGAGTTTCATTGATGTAAACCGAAGATGTAAAAAAAAAAAAAGGTTTTAACTTTCCTGAAAATAACACAGAGAGCATCATAATGGATTTTTATTGCATACTGTTATAGAGATCAGTATGTTCCTTCGTCCCCCAATATTTTAAGAATTTAGAAATAAAAAAGGAATCTCAGTATTTTCTTAGAAATAGTTCTAAGCAATATAAGAGGAGACTATTTCTTATTTATTTCATAACATTTGATTGATACAATTCTCGCCCCAAAATGTTATAGGATGCTAACTTGGTTTGATATTAAGATTCTATTAATAAAACATATGTAAAGCGTTAAAAATGAATGATAGTGACAGTAAATCCTTTATAGATTTAGGCTGTGTCTTAGTTATAAGCACATCAATAGATGACAATACTGAATGTCATATGGGTTTATCAATCAAGCCATTAGACTGCATAAATGCAGTCCATTCTTTAACCATTTCTTTAAAGCTCCAAGCATCATTTATTAACCCATTATAAACCACATCCAAGTGAAATTTTAATTAGAAATATAGTGTGGTGTGAATAAGAACACCTCTGATATTTTAAAGACTTCAAGTATATCTTCCTTAAGGTCCCTTTGATGATGGTCCAGGTGCTACCCATGGTACCTGCAGTTAAAGAGGACTGGGCATGATAATTTAGAAGTTCCCTTCCAGTTCATGCTTTCACACTTCAATGGGTGAACATAAACTGAATGTGGTCCATTAAATCAGCAGGGTAACATCAGGTTCTGACATCTGAGCAAGTGCCATCTTTGCTTCCTTACAACTAGAGTGATAATTACCTGAAAGACTTCTCCTTCAAATGATGAAACCATTCATATATATTGTATACTCCTTTCTTGTTATGCAACAGAATTTCATAAATGAGGACCAGAAGCTTTCCCCCCATTTTGTTAAAATGCACTCTATAAGGTAGCAATCCTTGGTACCCTCCAGACAAGACAGGCAAAGAGAATCCACTTAAATAGATCAAGTAAACAAATTCCTCACTTATCCTGAAAACAGTCAGGCATATCTGGTGTTCTCCAAGATAAAATTTAGGAAATTTCAGTATTAGTATGCAAGATTGGTCTACAGTTGTGAAGGAAGCACTGACCTGAATATAAGGCAGAAAAAAATGTTTGAATAAATATTTAGACATCAGTACATCACTTGATGAATTTCTTGCATTTTTGCCTCTTGAAGGGAAGTTTGTTGGAGAGGGTAAATATTGGTTTGTTTTTCATGGTCATGTCATGCCTGGCCTTTGGCATAGGCTTTGAAAAACCCTGCTGTTGTCAAGTCCTGAGAACACAGGGCCAGATCAACCATCAGCTCATGTATGGTTGGCTTTATAGACCAAGTAGTACAGCTACCAGTTAGCAACACAAGAACAGCTGTCTTGGAAAGAAGCTGGTGGGAGGGAAGAAAGCAGCAGAAGCTGCCAGTTGTTCTGTCTCCATTTTAAACCAGGCTTAGCTCCCTTCACCAAAATCAGCTGGAAAACAACCCTGTCACATATACTCAATTAAAATAATTAGTTAAATACATTAAAGTCAATTTACAGTGACATAAAATTTGGCCCACTGAGGTGGCAAATAAATGTCTATACTGATAACTTCTGCTTTCCTGTGTTCGCCACAAAACTTCACTTCTTTGCTTGGAGTCCTGTTAACATGGAGTAAATTCGAGAAACTTGATAGATTGGAGAAGTTTGTTATTTTTACTCTCTATAAAACAATTCTGTTTGAATTGTCTTGAATAAATGTTATGATTAATTGTGGGGCTTGTGACTTGTCTTGAATGGGTTTTCATCTTATGCACAGAGGGGTTTGGAGGCTGTATTTATCAAAAGATGAACCTGCTGGTGACGACACCTGATTACAACATGTTTTCAAACTTTAATAGCTTTGATTGGCTTACAGGGGAAGCATCTTCTTGGAAAAAAATAAATGTTTTGCCTGGATGACTCTCCCACATCTGTGTTTTTCTAGTGAAATCCCTAAAATAAATATCTGATAGGGCCCCGAGCTCCTGGAAAGATGCCATATGCTGCATTTGGAAAGATCAGAATTGCAAAATAGATGTTTCGAAAAGAGCATACAAAAATCCTTACGTGGCCCCAGTGTAAATGGAGAACAAGAGCTGTCACATGGCCAAAATGTGTCAAGCATTGGGTTTGTATAACTATGTTCTTTTCTAGCTAAAGAACAGTGTATGCATAGGGAATTGCAGCCCTCAGTAGTCCTCTTTATTCCATACCCATAAAATGAAAAACTGGAGTCTCCAACTGTTATCTTCATGTCTATGCCCCCTCACTCTACTTCTCTTTTTAAAGTCTAGCTGGAGAGAAGGCTTTTGACTTGGAGTGCTGCTCCTAGCTCTACCAGAGCCTTTCTTGATCACACTAGCCAAATCACAGCTCAGAGCCCTTAAAGAGGGCTTTGAGATAGGCTTGCAACCTCTGGGTGCCCATGGAGTTAGGAGAGATGGGCACTGCACTTTCTTTTCTTGTGTGTTTTTCTTTGCAATCCTTAAAGTCTCTCTTTGTGTTTTATTCCATGCCTGGCTTAGCTGGACTTGAATCTTACCTTGGGCTGCAAAGCACAGCACCTGAGTAAACGGGACTCTATCCCACTCTCCATTGAGGAGTGTGTAATAACAAGCACAAACGAAGTAAACATTGCTCACTGAGGGTTGCTCAATGTTCATTCATGGCCTGGAGAGTGATGTCATAAGGAATTTTATTAAAAGTCAGTGTTTGACTGACTTCTCTGTATGCAAGTTAGAGAGGATTAGGAAATTCAAGTCAATTACTGGCAGAAGCAACATTTATAGGACAGAAAATTCCCTCTTTTCCTTTCTGTTCTCTCAGTCTCCAGAACTTTTTAACTCCCTCTGGGTTTTGCACATTTGCATTCCCTGATTGACTGAAATACAACATCAAAAAGACATTGAGCTAGGTGGTGCAGAGACCTGCTGGTGAAAGAGTATAAGGTATAGTGTACTAAATATTGACTGAATGTACCTGTGTTTGTTTGATTTATTTTGGTGTTTCATTTTCCCTCGCTTTTTAGAGCCAATTAAAGTCTTGAGCTGGATTCTCAGCTGTCATGAATTACTCAAGTAAAATGAAATCAATGAAGCTACATTGATTCATATACACAAAGGATCCAGTCCGTTCATTGGTGTCAATTGAAAACATGGATTTGGCATAGCATATTTGGGAATATTCAGCATAAAAGCATTTTCACATTATCTCTCTGACCTGCAAGAATATACAAGCATTGGAAGTGTTATGGAGGTATCAGGCTTCCTGGAATATGAACAAATAAACAAAGATAAGTTTAGACTGCAAATTATAGTGGGAGTGCTCTCCAGTGTGAAATTTTGAAATTCTACAATGTCTCTGAGCATGCCTGCAACTAAAAACGTAGAAGAAAAAATGGTGCAGCAGACAGAGAGGTGAATCTACCTACCTGGTTTTTAAATGTCAAATTGTATACAATCATAGAATCACAAGAAATTTTCTCTTTGTTCTGCAATGCAAGAAAGAATATACGGAAAGTTTTGGTTCATATTAATGATAATAATCAGAGCTTCTAACATGCCCTGTCTCTGAAGTGCTCAAGGCCAGGCTGAATGGGGCTCTGAGCAACCTGGTCTAGTGGAAGGTGTCCCTGCCCATGGCAGGGGCTTTGGAACTCATCAGTCTTCAAAGGTCCCTTCCAACCCAAACCATTCTGTGGTTGTATGATTCTTGTGGCAATGAGCTAATCGCAAGGCATGTATTAGACCCGTCTTTCTGCGCACAGCTTTTTTATTCCCCACAATTAATTTGCATGCTTTTTTCTCTCCCTTCAGTTCTTTTCAGACTCATTATTGCCATTGTGTTCTCTTCCATTCACAGAAGGAAGAAAAGAAATTTGTGAATATTAGCTAAATACAGTTTTTAGACTTATTATTCTGCATCCAACTTTTTGCCCCTTGCTGGTCAGTTCAGGTGCCAAATGACCCCTCTGATTATTACACAGAGATTTTGATTAGGTTCCTCCTCAGACCTTACAAGGACCTGTGCATAGTGCCTTTTGTTGCTACTGTTTTCCATGATTTTTTTTAGTCAATCTTGCTTTATTATACCCTGACCTCTTCTGTCGAACATCAGCCAGCAGGAGGCAGGGTGCAGGGGAGTAATGGTTCTTCTTTACAATTTTGGTGCCAGTTCAAGCATGTTTTCAGTCCTTGCTCTTCCTCGTGTTCATGGATTACTCCTTTCAAGCGCTCATAGAGTGGAACCTCACAAAAGTGTTCTTTTTTACCGACATCACAGAGTGATCATCAAGAGTGATTTTCATTTATTTTGTATGACACTTGAGCTTTTCCAGTAGCTTTTAGGGCTCTTGTGATCATTATAGGAAGGGCTAATGGGATTGTCTAACGTGACATCCTGCCTGGTGAGACTGGATATCACCAAGAAAGCTCAACATTAAGCCTGGAATTCAGAAAGAACTTACAATTAACATCCAGCTAATATAAAATATACTATTTAAGGTTTTGGCAGGGAGTATTTTTTGCTGAGTAAACAGCATTTGAACTTGTATGTGAACCATTTGGCTAGTAATGTCTGTAGCTGGCCAAGAAAATCGAGTGGTATTACAGATCACTTATCTGCTGTGATATATGTGCGATAAGGGAAAACAGAAACTTACCATGGACAAGTCTAAGTGTCATAGTCTACTAACATTTGCAAAAGGCAGTCAAGAAAACTTCTCATTGAAGACTGCTGAGGACATGAAAATTGGAAACGATAAAGTAATTGGATAAATAACTCCCTAAAAGATAGGATACAAAGTAGGAATAAATGTTCATTTCTCACCAGGAAGGAAAATTACCAAAATAAACCCACAGGCTATGATATCTCTCATTTGCAAATGTTGTGGTAAGAGGCTGGAGCAATGAGGTGACAGAGTTTGCTGACACTACTCTTATTCAACGCTGAGAGTTGACTGAAATAATGAAGAATGTCCTCACCTTTCTGAATGACCAGGTGGAAAAAATGACATTCAATCTAGATACATATGGGGGTATAGGTGGATCCCAGCTTTGCAAATATGATGATGCTCTGAGCTGACTAAGACTCAAGGATAAAGTTTTTATGACTAGGATGGTTAAATATATGGAAATTTCAGCTCAGAGCTGAGCAGCAGTAAAAATATCCACAGAAAATGGGAAGGTAGGAACTCCTAGGAAAGAAAACCAAACCAAAACAGAAAAAGGTATCATGTGATTTCAAAAATTCAGGATTTGCCCTCACCTTCAGCATGGTATGAGATCTACCTACTCAATTCAACTAAAAGATACAGTAAATCTGGGAAAAGATACTAAGCAGAGAAAAAGAAATCTGTCATAAACACAGAACTCTTTTCAACAAATAGGTGTTGAAGAGATGTAATCTCTTTGGACTACAAAAGAGATGCTGAAATAAAATAAAATCATCGGTGAATATGAAGAAGCAGAAGTGTAGATAGAACATTTTGGGGCACAACATGTTACAAGTGCACTTGAGAGAATCATATAAAGCAGTGTTATGGGGAAGTGATTGTAGCCTCAGAAACCACTCAGCAAATAAGCTGGAATGGTTGAAAATTGACCTTATGACAAAGATCCATTTACTTGCCTTGACCTGAGGTAAAGTGGACTGAGTCTGTTCTGAAGACCACAAAATGGAGGTGGCTAAGTGAGGGTTATGATAGACATGATAAAGCCTCAGACTGGATAGACATTAGACCTGCATAGGACCTAGGATTTTGTAAGGAATGAGGGGGAAAAAAATCAAAATAACAACAACAAAAGCCCAAAAAAACGTCAGAACCCTGGACTTCAAGATGAAGAAGTATAAAAACTGATGAAGTCTTGCTTTTCTGTACTTCTGGTATTTTTGTAGCAACAGAGTTGATTTGATAGATCTTGCAATTTTTGACAATAAATTTCCACCTTAAGTGACCGTATGTAATTCCATTTGCTCTTTGAAGTGCTGGGATAAGCCAGAATTGCTATCTACCTTCACTGTAGAGATTTCCTGGCCTGTCTGCTTTAAGAACACATCAGTGAGTGGGCTGGAAGTATCCCTCTCCTTGGATGGCAGGTTAGTGAGTGCCAGCAGCCTTAGAGGTGATGCTGCTGCCTTTTTCACACACATGATTTGAGATTATCAAACAACACTTGAATTTAACACCTTGAAAACAAATACAAGGAGGTGGTTAGAGCTGCACAACATGAAGTTAGGGTGTATAATGTATTGCCAAAGGCTGTTGCAGATGCTAAACATTTACATAAACGCTAAATGTTTCAATTGGTTGCATGGATAAGTTCAGGGAAGAAAAACATATTCAAAGCTATTATAAAGATTCTAGCTTTGGCTCTGGGGCTTCCTGTGTTACAGATTATGGAGCAATAGAAGAATATTCTGGGAAGCTGTGATGATGATTGCTCTGACTTTTAGCTATTTCACAGGCATCTGCTATGTTGCTGCTGGAAACAGGACGTGGGGCTAGTTGGCACCTCAGTGTGATCCAATGCATCTTCTGTTTTGCCAGACCACATGATTTCTGTGGGTTTGAGTGTTCATACCCAGGGCTACACAGAGATGTGCAGAGGATCATGAATGACGTCCTGTCTTGAGGGGTGGGAGATGGGGAAGGTGTTGACTACAGCAAAACCTTTTGAGCTTTGTAGTAGATGACATGCCTTGTGCCCTTTTTGACCTCTGCTGCTGTGCTGTGGCAGATAACCCCAGTAGCTGTCATTGTTGTGACTTCCTATGTAATAATAAAATATGATTGCATTTCCAATTCATATGACTGTGTTTAATACCCTATATTGATGGAGATTTATGTTTATTGTCCTGGAGGGGCTATGGGAAGGCAGACAGCCTTTCATTCACAGCTTACTTTTCTTCCTGATGAATATACTTCTGTCCATTTCTTCCTTACTAGAGACATATTTAAACCACTAAGAACACTGTAAAAATACACTGTTAGTTAGTCAGCTAACAGACTCCTGGATTTTTAACAGAAGATGCAGGAAGATTTTTTCAGTAAGTTTAGTTTTGAAAATTCCTACAAATGGAGCCATGTGAACACATGCTTAAAAACATCTGCGCTTATTAATTTGAAGAAATGAGGACATGAACTGGAAAAGATAAAGGACTGACAGCCACGGAGGTCAGGCTCCTTCAGAGCAGAGATCAAAGGTGAAAGTGCAACCTGCTACCCTGAGTAAGTTATTTGCTCAATTCACTAAATCTCATCCTGGAAATGCCACCGAAAACTTACTGGAGTTCCTTTCTTAAATAAAAAGTCTGGAAACTGTTCCAATCTTGTCCTTGGTTTATTCTCTTCACTTGAATCACTTGTGCATCATGTGCATTGTGTAGCCCTGGCCTGTCTTGGAATGAGTCGTGTGTTAAATCAGCAGTAAGAGAGAGGACAGTGTTTTCTGAGATGACTGCTAGAGATGTCTAGAGAATTGCTTTATCTTTTACAAATAGTGTAACAGTATGATAAAACAAAACAAATGCTTACAAAACCACCAGGAAGCAATTAAGTATCTGCAAAAGGGGTTAGCAGAAAGAACCAGAACACAGAGCAGCACATTTCTCAGTGAATGCAAATCCTTAGAAGCATTTCCTTGGCTCGCTGTGGGTATTTTCAGGCTACTTAACCCAATGGAAACACAACCAGTTCATTTTGGGTGGGTGAACATGGCATTGCATGGAAATTTTACCAAGAAAACCTCCAAAGAGAATGTGCCTGGAGTAAGATCATATGTCTTGTTGAGCCCTGGTTTACCACAAGAGCTCACTTGGTACGAATATCTTTACTGTGCTGCTTTAGGTATGCAGGTCTGGTAGTGGAGCAGAGCCTTTCCTACCTTCTCTCACTCAATGTCTTTGTGGCAGAGGAGAGAGAGACACTCTCTTTCCTTGTCTGAAGTTCCACTGATGATCAATGAACAGCTTGTCCAGAAGAACAAAATTTGTTGTCCTTGCGAGCCTTGCTGGGAACAGCTTTGTTTTGGTCAACTGCTTTGAAGAATCCCACATACTGCCCAAGCTGTAATTTCATGGCACCTAAATTGTTTTCTGTTGCAAATATTGCTTAAACTAGCCATATATGCTCATACAGTTGTTTGAATGGTGCTAATGAGTCCTTTTATGTACAGGAATCAAGCACAGTTTATGCCTGCAGCAAACAGTAGCAGCTGGAAGCCAAAAAATTAAAGTGTGTTAAGGGTAAAAATGGTTCCTTAAAACTAACTGATTTCATACGTGAAATAGACTGCAATAGAATAGACTGAATAGACTTTTGTTTGGCAGCATCCTGTATAAAGTTCAAAACTCATGGTTAAAAAAATCAGGAGATGTCTAGAAAAAAAAGAATCCATCTAGATCTCACTCCCCAGATGAAATCTCTGAGTAGAGGAAAGTTATTTCTGATTAAGAGGAATCTTCCATTTGATAACCCAAGAATATTCCTGCTCTGCTTTCACATTTACTGTTACATCAAGATGCTCTCTGGATGCTCTCTGGATCATATATCCAAAGCTCTACCTTTGTATTATAAGCTTGAGAGAAATTAGTGAGGACCTAAGGGCAGTCAACCTCCCCATTACTCTCAGCATGAGTGAGAATACATTTGGAGCACTGTGCCCATATTTGGGCTCCTCAGCACAAGAAAAATGTGGGTGTACTGGAGCAAATACACCAGAAAAATCACTTAGAAAGTCGTGTGGCTGGTGCATGGGATGTAAAAGGAGATGCTGAAAAATCTGGGGGGTTTGAGCCTTAAGACAAGAAAAGGGGAGATCTTGCTGCTGCCTGCAGCTACCTAATGGGAGGTTGGCTAGAAGATGGAGCTGAACTCCTCTCCAAGATGCATTGATACAGACAAGAACAAGGTGCGCAGGACAAGGGTTAGCAGCCAAAAATAAGAACATGTGAAATTATGATTACATGTAAGGAAATAGGTTTAAAGCTGTTGCCCAGAGGGATTTACTGGAGATCTTTAGAGTGCAACTGGATGAGTTTCTGAGAAACCTGAGAAAATTGGATGCGGCTCCAAGGTAGGGGCTGGACTATACAATCTAAAATTTTCTAATCTAAACTGCTCTGTGGTTCTATTCTAATTCTGCTTATACATGCCATGACCTCATGGACATGCTGCTTTTTTCAGTGCTGAGCTTCTTGACAGGCATCTGCCTGGGAATTAAAAGTTAAATTTGCTGATACTGCAGAGATAGTTGGAAAGTTATGCAAATACTCATACTGAACAGACACCCAACATCTCAGTGCCCCAGAAAATATATGTGTACATATGAAAGAATGTTGCCACTGGAATACCAGTTCCTACTTGTTCATACATATTTGTAAAGTGACAGAATTCCTTCTGGATTTCCCAATTGCCAGGTGTATTCTTGGTTTGTGTTGGTTTCTATCCAATTTAATCTAGCTGAAGCTCTTGGGACACTGCAGAGGACAAAAGGGAAATATTTATACAGGTTGTGTCTACAGGCAAGAGATACTGCAGAGATAAAAATATTCAGAATTACCCTGTTTGGCAGGAGTTATTCTGAGTGCTACAATAACACACTATGCTGAAAAAAAAATATAACGGGACCAGAGATCAGATGACTTACTAGCCTGGGTGTTAAGACAATACCCTAAGTGGTAGAAGTTGGTTAAAGATCTTGCCTGAATGATGCTCATAAGGGATCTCTATTTTTTAGGGGATACTTCGTGTTGAAAAACAATTCCTACCTCAGTTGAGCACATTATTTAAACTCAGGTAGCATTATCTGGAAAAACTGAAAGAGGTCTACCAGCAGTATTCTTGAACCCAGTGTCTTTGAATCTTTTAAGTAACCTGGGAAAATTGTTCAAAAATTTTCTAGCCGAAGAAGTAAATTTGGACTTCAGTGCTTGGAACAAATATCATGTGCATTAGAGTAAAAGCATCTCAATCCCAATTGTTTTTCTCCTTTGCTGTTTTTCTGTTTTTTCCCACTCAGGCCTGTTTGATGGTTTTGTCCTGAGTTATCTATGGTTATGGTATGAAGGGGCTGTACTGTTTGGCCAGGAGCATATTTGCTAAAAATATCCATGCCTTTTTTATCTTTTGAGTTGCATTGATGTCGGTTTAAAACACTGTAGGTTTTGCCTGGTTCCAGGAAGTATAACTGCAAAGTTATATAAAAATATCCTGGTCAGAAAGCCTGCAAAAGCAGGGAGACACTCTAAAGTATATTCAGGTGAATGGCTACATATTAAAGTATGAGTGCATGACCTCTATAGACCCTGGGCCATTTTGAACACTGAGATGAGAGAGGTTGAATGTGTGATGAGATATTTAGATACCATAGCTAAGAGAGCCATTGGGGAAAACACAAAAAATAACATTTTTTATACCCTCAAGCAGAATTAGCAGCATGATGATGACAACTTCCATTGGCAGATTTTCTGGCATAAGCAGAATTCAGTGGGACTGGATGGCTTTCAGTGGGGATTTAGAGCAGGAACAAAACCACCCCAAGTGTATTTTTCTGCAGATGTAAGAGAAGAACACACGGAGTCCTTATTAGATAATCACTTCAACTAATCCTGCTAGACTAGGATCCTGGAACAAAGATAGAAAACTTCTCTTTATATTTTCAGCTCCCTGGGTTCACAGATTTACACCAGTGTGAAAGAAGGGGGATCCAAAGAGTCATTCCCTTTATTTTTGAAGTAACTGCACTTCCAAAAGGGAGAGGTTGGAAGAGGGATGTAGGTGCCTACATTTAAGGATCAATATCATTATGGATGTTCTGGGATATCCAAAATGTCTATCTGAGGCTGATGGATATGACCCCCTGGGGTGTCTCCTCTGCCTCTTAGACATACTTGTCTAGGCACTTCAATTGCTCAATAGAAGTCTAATTTAACCCAATCTTCAAACTCTTCTCTGTAGTCAGCAGAGAGGGATGAGATAAAATGAAGCATTCTGCAGAGGTGCCATCCTTTTTCTTCTGTCTAAAGAAGGAAGGAGACAGCCTAAAATTGGTCCTGCTCCCATCTGGCTGCAGTTAAGTGAGATGAATCCTGGTGCATTGATATGAGTTGTGGTGGGGCTGGATACTGGAACGGGGGAGTTCCCACTCCATCCTGCTATTTCCAACTTTCCTCTTGACTTCGACTGTGTGGCCCCACCACTTACACTGTGCCAGTTCTGATGCACAATAGGTGCATTCATTTAGTTCATTAGTATAGAGCCGAAATTGCTTTCATGAGCTGAGTTAAAGATGTTTCTTGTACAAGAGATGGAGGAGCAGAACACAGGGCAACAGTAAGCAAGGAAGGGGAGAAACCTGGCTTGCTCTGAAGGGGAGATCCCTCCACTTTCTGTGGAATAGGTTAATTTTATTAGCTTGACTGTCATGGGCCATAATCAAAGTGACTAAGGCAATAAAAATTGCCTACTGAAGGTATGGGGAAGATAAGTTCTTAATAAGATAAGTGGACACAGTGCCAGTGTCAAGGGGGATCATGTGATATGTGCTGTGACTTAGATTTTGAAAAATGAACCAAATGCTGTAAGCTCTTCCTGGATATTTCAGTCTTCAGTGGATATCTCTGTGTGAGCATAAATTTAGACTGACCTTAAGGGACCTAATGAGGTCTCACCACTTGATGCTATGGCTATAGTCATATGTAGCAATAAATTACAGGAAATAAGAATACTTTATCACTTACGGCATCTATTCTGGGCAGGTCATTCCTTGAATACACTTTTTTTTCCTTTCTACAAGTCAGTGAATATGTCCAAACACATTACAGTGCAACACTTAATTAAGAATAAAAGAGATTTGACAGAAAGGAAATTGCTGTGAAGGTCACTCTTGACATGGTTCTCAAACAATCAAAATACTGAAAACAAGACTCTGTAGGCCCACCAAGCAGCCAAAGAACACACAGAGGACATACAGAAATATGCATTGAAAAGTAGATATCCATTGTATGTTTCATATCACAGGATCATCCAATAAGTATTGGGTCCTGTAGGCCAAGGTGAGGACAGGGATTGGACATCTCACCAATTATTGTGTTGGTCAAATCAGACTCAACTTGGGGGCATTAGATAAATTTGGGGTTATATGAAATAAAACCAAAATCTTAAAACACCTACCCCCCATCCCTCCCTTCTTCCTGGGCTCAACTTCACTTGCCATTTTCTCCACCTCCTCATCTTCAGTGGCCCAGAGGGACGGGGAATGGGGGCTGTGGTCACTTCATCACACACTGTATCTGCCTCTCCTTCCTCCTCAGGGGGACAGCTCTTCACGCTTTTCATGCTCTTCCCCTGCTCCCAAGGGTTCCCTTGCACATCAGTCTGCCACGAACTTCTCCAGTGTGATTCCTTCCCATAGTTTGTGGCTCTTCACAGAGTGCTCCAGTGTGAGTCTTTCCAGGAAATACAATCCTTCAGGAACAGGCTGCTCCAGTATGTGTCTCCAGTGGGGTCACAAGTCCTGCCATAAAACCTGCACCAGTGTGGGCTCCTCTCTCCACAGAGCAACAGGTCCTGCCAGGAGCCTGCTCCAGTGCATGTTTTCCATGGGGCCATTTCCAGCTTCCTTCAGGTGTTCACCTGCTCTGGCTGAGATCCTCCAGGAGCTGCAGGTGGATCTCTGCTCTATTGTGGACCTCCATGGGCTGCAAGAGCAGAGCTGTCTCACCATGGGCTGCACCAGGGGCTGCAGGGGAATCTCAGCTCTGGTGCCTGGAGCATCTCCTGCCTCTCCTTCTGCACTGACACTGGGGTCTGCAGAGATATTTCTATTACGTGACTTAAGGTAATATCTGTCCATTACTTAGCTTAAGAAGTTATGCTCAGTGCACTCCAAGATTTCCTGATTGCCTACGGCTCTCTGCATTACTATTCCAGCGGACATTGGGGTGATTGAAGTGCCCCAGCAGGACTAGAGCCTGCAGATGTGATACCTCCTCTAGCTGGAACAAGACGGCTTCATCAATAGGCCCACTTTGATCAGGTGGCCTGTAGTAGACATCAACGACAAGGCTTCCTTTGTTTCCTCAATTTCTAACTCTTAACAAACTTTCATGGCTCACAGCCTGCTCATGGCTATTTTTTCTCAGCTCTTCATAATCTCTCCATTTCTTGATGTAGAGGGCAGACTCTCCACCCCTCTGTCCTCTCCAGTTAGTCTGAAAAGTCTGCAGCCATTGACAGCCACACTCCAGTCATGCATTCATCCCATCAATTTTCAGTAATAGCAACTAGGTCATATCTTCCTAGCAGCCTGGTGGCTTCTGACTCCTGTTCGTTTTCCATGCTGAGTGCCTTGATGTAGAGGCTCCTCAGATGCACTGTTAGTCGTGTCACCTTCTTAGAGGAGCACTGCTTAATTCCTTTGAGGTATTTCACTGGAGTTTCCCTGTTGGCTCCTATTACCTCAGGACCCCTTGTCTCATCTCTGGAAGACTCCAAGTGCGCTGCAGTGTAGCCAGCACATGTCAGAGCAAGAGACATATACAGATGAACAGGATGGATATGTGAATCTCTGCTGCTTTGGTGCAAACTCCTGCAGCTTAAACAACTGCAGGATGAAGTGGGCTTAGTCTCAGTCTTGACATGCTTTGTGTTGAAATACATATCCACACTCTTGCTTCAGTACCTCTGCTATGAGGAATAGGCTGAGCACTGACAACAAGTAGCTATTAGGTTCTTAAACTGCCAAATTAAGTCCATTGTTGATCATCTTGTACTTTGCTCCTCAAAATGTTGACATGTTGTGAAGTTATCTGCAACCTGTATATCAAATTTGGACATAGCTATTGATGTATGTTTCTCTAGTGTCAAGCAGCGGCCCTTTGTGCTGGACTCTGCCTGCCTGTTTATGTGTCAGGAGTCATTCTTTGCCAGGAAGATGGACAAGGTCTGGCAGAAAAATCAGCGATGAGTGATAAATAGAAAAAGAGAAATAACTTCTCCATGGTGATACAGCAGATCTGGACCAGGTCTGCAGCAGTCCATGTTGCCTCAGAATCTCTATTCTATTCCTGTACTCTGCTCAGTTTCAGACAGTTTTCCTCTGTCTTAAATAATTTTCACCATCATGTGAAGTAGTAGGCAATAAAGTAATTTGTTTCCCAAGGGCTTATTACATTCCTAGGATTTTGCAGAAAGCCTATTTAGAGAAGGCAACACATACTTATCGATGGATTTAGGATTGCTATTCACTAGTTAGACACTGTAACAAGAGTAGAGATCATCTTGTTCATGGAATAGTATTTACTGTGATTGGATTGAAATGCAGCTGCACTCTTGCTTCTGAAAAAATAAACTGGAGATGACAGTTTGAGCTAAATCTCGCAATAAAATTTGTATCATAATCCTTGGGTTGGCATATAGGAAAGACATATATCTACATTCCATGCTAAAAAAAAGGCTGAGAATGATCTGCACATCCCAAACAGAATAAATGCTAATATTGACGAGAGTCTTGACAGTATATTCTCCAAAAACTTGGCTCTATGTGCAGGGAAGTGCAGGCTGGCAGAAAGGTGCAGCATTCCCAAAGCTTTCCTGTGGTTCCTGAAGGAAGCTGCTTGGCTCTCCCGGGTCTGACAGAGCACTCCTAGTCAGCAACAGGCTCTGCTATGGCGAAGGTTCTTTTCTGCTGCTGCGTGATAAACATTTTTTTAGGGGGAGATTTCCTTTTCTGCTTGGGGAGCAGAAAGGAGAAGCTAAAGCATTGCTTAAGTCCCCAGACTTTTGTTCCCTCAGCAAGAAAACATTGCCCCTTGGTGCCCTTTTGCTACCAAAGGATCACTTTGACATGGGTACAGTCTGCTATAGTTAATTTAAAAATATTAAAGGGTCAGCAAACATAATTAGTTATATCATTATTGATGACCTGAGGGTTGGAGCTTTGGTTCCAAATCCATCAGTTTTCAGCTACTAATGATCATTAGCAAGTAAAGATAAATGAGGGATGTTATATGCTACATCTGTATTCATTTGCTATGTTCAGGCAGTGCATCTTCTACTGCAGATGTGAAACTACCAAAATGAGGGGGATGACAGGATGCAAAACTGTTTTTCAGTCTCCAAGAGACAGTTTCTGGCTAGAAGAAAGTACTCATTGACAGCAACTGCTGGGGGAAAGAAATTATGAGCTACTGGACAGCAAATGACATAAAAGCTCAGCAGCAAAACTGATCAGTCAGAATTTACAAGTGTGGTCTCTTTTCACGGCCTTGGCAGTTAAGGATCCTTTGGGATCCAAAGTCACATTGGAAGTTAATAACCTACTTCTAGCTACAACAAAACAAAATAAAATACTTCTCGTTATGATGAATCATTTTCCGGATTGTTAATTAGAAGGTCTGACCCTAACAGAGATTCCAGAGTCTGCTTTCCGCTTCCTGCTGACTTCTGGGGACTGATTCAAATCCTATTGGAGGCAGTGGGTAGACTCAATAGGGTTTTGAATTAGGTCATTAAAATTAGAATCTATAAGCAAGTCACTTTATCTCTCTGAGCTTCTTTCGTTATGTGGTCACATGGGGACAGCTAATAATTACTTACATCAGGATGTTTAGAGCATTTTTCTATATCCATGGACAGTATTATAGAAGGACAACTTATTCATTGTGCATAATCTATTATTTATTCTAAGTTATATGCAACAATATAATAGTTTATGGTAGAATTAATATCTGATTCTATAGTACTTGGCAGTTAGCTGTAAAGGGATCACAAAGAAATGGAAATAAAACATTAACATATATGAAGTAAATGATTTGTGAGAGCATCTAAAATCACATAAAAACTTAATGAACTATAAAAACAATTATGATACAGGCAGAAACAGCACTAAACTATGCTAAACCTAGTAACTCTCAGACTTGCAGTTAAGTGGCGATAAGTAAGTGCAAAATACATAGCAAATAATATTGTGCAACATAATGAACATCGAGGCTCAAGAAAGAAGATCAGTTATAATGGTAATTAATTCAAGGTGGATTCTATCTTAGATTAATTCAGCCAGCTTCATTTAGGCAGTTCCAGGAAGGGCTCTTGAGCTGCTCTTATACTAGATCACTTACTTTGTGTGTGGCAGACTTTTAAAATTTATTTTTCTTTTATTATAATTATTATTCTCTATTTTATTTTATTATTTTGGGTAAATTATTTCACCATTGAATCAATTTGATTGCTTCCTTCCAATGGAAGTGTGACATCTATATTTGCAGAAAGGTCTTTAGTTTCAGAAATATTGATCTTAGAAAAGAATAGAAACATTAAACTCAGGACAGTTCATGCTCTTGGTCTGGATTCCACCCTGGGTTAAGATTCAGGGCAGTGACACTTCTCCTTTTCATCATCCCAGCTTTTATCCAGGGAGGAAACATTAACCCAGTGTCACACACCAGAAGTTTTCTAAGCTGATGATGGAGAAATCCCAATCCCAGGGTATGGGAGCTAAGACTCAGCAGGCTACATGTAGAAAACAACTATGGAGCAAGCAAGTAAGGAAACCTTGCTGAAATCTGCAGTAAAACCTCAGCTGGCTTTGCTGGAAGTGATACCTTTCACGGACATGCAGTGTGTTTGTTACAAACACCAAGGAAGCTCTAAATCTTCTAAATCTTTTCTCTTTGGACAAAACTCCTCCCTGGGCCCCACAGGGCAGCTGCAGCAAGGGGTGAGGGGGGACCTGCAGAAGAGGCTGCAGCCCTACACAAAGAGAGCTTCTTTCCCTGTCAAACTGTCCTCTACATCTAAGGTAGTGTGGTTGCCTTAGGAGATGAGAACATGATTTATGTTATTTTTGCATTTCAGGGTAACTCTGGTGACTGAAGAAAACAGGCAAATGAGTGTTTTCTCTCATCACAAATAATCCTAAGGTCACAACAGTGGGAGGGTAAATAAATTTCTTTTATATTTCTCATAAGAGAAATTATTATTTTTGTTGATGAAACAGAAGTGCTGGTAAGTAGCATGATTTAGTATAAGGAGTTTGGGTGAGTTCTTCTTTTGTACCAAAACTTTATTTTTATTGGCATAGAACAGCAATCCTTAAATTGCCACTTAGAAACTTAAAACCATATGAAGATATAAACATAGAAAATACTTGAAAATGGGATGCAAAACAAAATAATCTGTGTCTTAATGTCATCATCTAGTTTAACCACCATAATGAAAAAACAACCAGTTCCCTGATTATGTCTAGTGTGTGCTTCTATGCAAATCGATTTATGTAGGCCAAGATATGTGGGCCTGAAAATTGCCTGAAAATTTGTGTTTTCACTGCTATTAATAAGGTCAAAATTTTCTTTCCTTTATTTAGGAAAAAAATAGGCAAAACCCCCCACCTCAGTACCTAAACAATGCTATAAAAGTGATGTGCAGCAAATGCAGAAGTTAATATAAAATCCACATGTCAATCTGTGTGTGGGAAGTATTTTGAAAGCCAAAGGCAACTCAATAAAAAAGGCAGCAGAAGCAGCATTTCAATTAGGTGAGAAGAGAGTAGGCCTTGACAGTTCATTACTGAGCTGGCTCTTCCAAATACTGCCTTTTCTTTTTTTCATTGTCCCATTTAGTTCATTAGTGCTGGTCTCCAATTAGGAACAATATTTCTAAAGAGATGTCTGGTTAGTAACCTTTTGCTTTTTTTTATTCCCCTTCTGCCCATTTCATAAGTACAGTTGTAGAATTGTAGTGTGACTTCTGAAATATGAGGTCTGAATTGCCATTAGTGACGGTGCATTAAATCACTGAGCCCCAGAGTACAAAGATGTTAAACGGTAAAGTCACAAGAAAAGGAAAAAAGAGATGGAAAGAGAGAAAATCACAGCACACCTGACCAGTCCTTGCTCTTGTCAAATGCACTTGCTTTTCTTGCATCTCTCTTGCCTTTAGGCACCACATAAACTCTGGGAAGAAGTGATATCAATCTCAGGCATTGATGAGGACTGTGGCAGCAGGAATCTTTGCTTACTCTGCCTGCCTGTGCATCAATAATTTCAAGTGTGTTTGCTGTGCAGGCTGGAGAGATGTCACTGCCACCAGAGAGCTCAGGGGCAGGAAGGGGGAATCTGGTACATCAATCACCAAGGTGCCACCCCTCCTCGTGGTGGGAGGCTGGAACTAGATGGTCCTTAAGGTCCCTTCCAAACCAAGCCATTCTATGATTCTGTGATTGATTCAGGATAACTGTTTCAAGTCCTTCTGCGCATCTGTTTTACCCTAATACAGTTTCCCACTTCTGAACTGTTTAGATGTGAGAATGGAGCTAGGACCAGCATCAGACAAGCAGCAGAAGACAGATTTCCATTCTCCAGATACCTGTGGAGTGGAGAGCAGCTTCCTGTTTCAAAGTTGCTGCTTTCTGATTTATTTTTAATCTTAAAATACGCAGCTGAACTTGGTGATGAAAAGATCCAAAGAAATTTCACTGACTGAAAAAATGAAAAGTGTAGCACCTAATTCTATTTTAATAAATCACCCTCTTCATGACAACATTCAAAACTCTGATGGTATTCTTGAAAAATAAATTCTTGCAAATAACTCTTCTAAAAGTGTCTAATTCCTGAAGGATATATGTATTTTGTCAGAGCAAGAAGGAAGTACTCAGCATAACACAAAAAACTACTACTCTCCAGCCATGACAGTTTTTTTCTGCTTTAACAGACACATCTACATCAAGATGCAGAAGTAACAGGAACAAAAATTGAGATGGGAACTTAGTATTTTATAGGTATATTATGCTAAATGGCTTACCCCTTATTGATTCACACAGTTATTAATCAGTAAAGCCTGAGTATATAATCCCACCTGATCCTTAGGTCCTTAGAAATGACAGTTAAAGCTGGCAGCTGGCTTAGTGGAAGAATGGTGGGATGAAAAAAAGCAAATGAACATCGTGTTGCATTATTCATATAATTCCACTAACAGAGACACAGGACTTCCATTAACTGTTGTTGCTGAAGAACAAGACTCAGGATTTAAACGTATTGCTGAAAATACTAGTATGAGGCTGTGCAAACCCACCATCACGATTTTTCTTTGTTTTTGTTACTTTGTTTCTGTTTTCAGTTTAGTATTTGTGACTTATGACAAAATATCTAGGTTTCAGCATTTAGTTTCTGTCTCATTGAGATGTGCAGCTCTTTCTGACCTTTCTCCTGCATTGTACAGACGTATTTAAATATTGCATTTGGTCATAAAAACCTGCACAATAATGAAGAAACAGAAGCTGGTGTGGCAACTGCATGTTGCATATCACCACCAAGTAAAATACTACATGTGTAAATGGCTGAGCAACACAGTATTCCTGATGTCCTGCCTTATCCAGACCTTGTTAAACACCATTATTATAGCACTGTTATTATAACAGTGTCTAGACAGCACAGACAGAAGCCAGGAGCCCTGTTGTATTAGCTATTAGCTTAGTTAAATGAAAGGAAGCAGGAAAAGAAACATGAATATATGAAATGACTTGCCTACCTTCACTGAGCAAACCAGCAGAGGAATGGGACTGGACTTTACCTAACCTTTCATTTCACCTGTCATGCCTTTGGGAGGGATCCAGCTCATTTTGCTTCAGTCTGTGCAAATTTAACATTAAATGTGAGCTAGACATCTAAATCCAAACATAGTCTATATGCCATAGGCATATGAAGAGCTGCTTGTCCCTTCCTGGGACAGCAAATATGATATGGGGCAATGAACTATTCTTTGGCAATGCCTCTCTTTTCCCCTTCACTACAGAAAGAAACTGAAGGTTTGAGTTCAGCTAGGTGCCTAATTTAATGAAGTTAGTTCAGATGAATTCCACCTTATTTTAATGGCTCACAGTACGAATGTCAGTATCCTAGACCTACAGCTTTGGGATCTTCAGAGACATATTAGTCAAGAATCCAAGATATACTCAAGGACATCTTTAAACTTTTCTACCATAATGTGAATACCAAACTAATAGCTCTGATTTAAAATGTACCTTGATTCCGTTCTTCGAAAGATTTGTCCTCACATAATGCTATAATTTTCAGAGGTTTTATTTTCATTTTTATTTTGCCATCTCTTTCACTTCAGTAGTTACAGGACACGAATACAAAATTAAGCAAATTGTGCTACAGTGGATGAACCAGAAGTCTTTACTGAAAACAAATCCCTGCTCATTCCAGGAGCAGGCGAGTGAAACACGCGTCCTGACAGGTGGGGAATGCTGTTTAACTTGGGGCCCTATCCAAGTGACATACCACTGCATGTTTTTCAGGCAGCCTTATTTTACTGTTCCAAAGAAAATAGCTTTCTCTTGTTCTAATAATGTGTATTTTATGTTCTATGAATAATGTATGCTCTGTGTGTAACTTTTCACTTCAACTTTTGAAGGCATAGGGTGCTCCAATTTCCTGTTTCATACCATGACATAGACTAACAATGATTAGAATTCCTGAAGTTGCTCATTTGTCCAATGAAATAACTTAAATTAATACAAAAACCTTCGCAGAGTTCTGGGACGTGATTTTTGAGGATTAACACAGAGCCCAAGCCACAGGATATATCTTTTTCCCAATGTAAAAGACAGTTTCTTGCTGTCAAGCTCTCTGTTTCTCAAATTCATTTATCTCACACAGACCTCGGATACAAGCCATTGCTTCACCAATACGTTTTTATACTAATTCCAAATATGAGTCAGTCCATGCCAATGAATTAATGGTTGGTCAAAAGTCAGTGGGATCTCACCTAATACATGCCATCAAAAAGATATGCTATCATCACAATATTTGTGTTTTCTCTTTTTGGTCCGGAGGGCATCTATTTGAAAGCTATATGGAAAGATAATGTGCTGGTAACACTGCTGATGTAACTGTGTAATTTCCAGTACATCTGGTCATTTCTGCAAGCAGATAAGCAGGACTGGGTGTGGCCACTAGATGCACAGCTCGCCACTGCCTCTTCAGGAACCCACTCTGGGGATCTTGGAAGGCTTATTAGAAATGCTTATCTTTTATTAGTGTTTTTACAGCAACTACAGTTTTGAATACAGAGAATTTACAAGGGAATACTTCTCTGCTTTCTGAATCTTTTGCTTTGTGCCACTTCAGTAGCACAGTGACATCCAGTTATGGCTGATGCTGCTAAAGGGACACATAGCAACAGGAACAGAACTTGGGTTGAAGCTTCCCAGAAACTTCTCACCCCATGCAAAAGCTGTCCAGAATGGCAGGTAATGCCATACCTCTTCCATTACTGCCTTCTTCTTTACTGCACCATCAATTCTGATCAAAAAGTCTATTTTTTTCCCATTTTGAGTGATTTTTTCCCGCTTATATAGAGTTTCCCAAGGTTAGAAAACAAGCAGCACAGGAAGCAACCAGTATAGCACTTAGAAAAAACCTTCCAACTAGAAAAATAATTTCTTTTTTACTTCAGATCACTTTATGAGTGATGTGAAAATATAGAATTTAGCAGGAAAAAGATGAGAAATGAGTGGGCAAGAAAGGTGCTTTTGATGCTAGACAAGGAAAATAATATAGAGAGATGAAGGAACAAAAAGTTGGATTTGAAAAAAGCAAAAGTGCCAGGAATGTATTATCACAGACTAGCTACAAATGATGGGGAAATACAAAGAACAGAAATGGTGCTCAATATTAATCAGAAGCAAAGTGTACAGGAAAGCCTTAAGGGAACAGTTTAAAGAGAAATCAGTGTTATGGAGGGGTTTAGAGAGAAGAAAGGTTTCTCAGAGGGTAGAGCACCAGCATTGGGAAACAAACCCTAATGCGTGGAGCCTCTCAGAACAGGTGGAAGGGGTGAAATAGAACAGCACAAGCAATGATGGGTCTGATGCCAGAGAGAGTGATTCATGTAAAATGTCACTGGATTAAGCCTTAGGTCAGGGTAAGACCTGTTAAGCAAAGTTAAGCAAAGCAAGTATTTTCTTAAATCCACTCATATGCAGTTTTAAATTAACATTCATCCCTTATTAAAGTAGACTTGCTAAAACGCTAATGGCAATTTTGGCTTGTCCTGTCTGAGACTCTTTAGTTGAGCTTGAGGAACAGGAAATAAATGCCCAGTTTAGAAGACAGGATCAGGGATGAACCAAGACTTGGGCAGTGTCAAGGCAGAGGAGTCCCAGACCGATAAACTAATATAAATGAACCAGGTGGTTCCTTATCTTTATTTGTGTTTGTCTCACAACACAGACATCTGTTTGCTGTTTTAATTGCTAGGACTGTGAATGATCATATTTAAGCTTTTTTACATGCAATACAAAACATTTCCAGGGAACATGGAACTGTACAGGCTGGTTCACACCTGAGGTTAGTACATCTTGACTAGACCCTTCGAGTTTTGATAAAGCTACAACTTTCATCTGAAAAGAAAAAATGAAGAATGGAAGTTTCTAAAAAGCTGCTCTGAGTAGAGGAAAAGCCTGCTTTGTTAAAACATCTAAGACAATATCAGGAACAGGGGAAAAGGGTATAAGAAATATTTTTTTTTTGTGTTGAGTTAAGGAATAAAACCCTGATTTTTCTAAGAAACCATGGTGGTTATTTCTGCATAGAGAAGTTAATGCCAGTTTTGGTCTCAATATTTGTTTAGGTCTCAATCTTACAAAGCCTTTAGGTCTGTTGTGAAGCGATGTGGAAAAAAATCCCTCCAGAAGCTATGACCAGGAACTCATCGGGATGAAGAAATTGCTTAGAGGCTTTGCTGAGTCTTGGCAGAAAATTGATTCGTTGCTAAGGTGATGTTCATACCAGTAAGCAAAATGGGTGAGGGACTATTTTCTTGTCTTGATGAAGAATGGCATGGCACAACTTGCAGCTCATATGCCTGTGGCTCAGCTTGGCTCTCCCCAGGGTGAGAGTGGGAATGCTGGCACGGCCCAGAGCTGCACCAGGGCTATGCTGATGATTACTGTGAGCCTGGACTCACAGCTGCACCCGTGTGCTGTTCTGTTTAATGTTCTCACTATCCCCTCCTGGATTCTCCCTGGGCCACTTGGTGTAAAACCCTGAAATGGCATGGTTTTTCCAATGTACTCTTAGTCTTTGCCAGATTAGGACTCCCTCCCTGTGGAGGAGGACTGGATCTCTGAGACATGAGTGGCTTGCAAACCCATCCTGTTGCAGACACTCTGCTGATAGGTATGGCAGGCACACCTACATCTGCATCTACAGAATCACAAGAGGAGATGCAACTCTATACAACACGGGTAATTTCACTTAGATTTGATCTCTGTCACGGCAAGGAGAGGAGATAAAAATTGGAGCAGTCTTTAAAAACCTCGAATAAACAAATCCTTCAAATCACGGCTAAGATGTCTCAATAATAATCTTACTGGCAGGTAAAATGCTGTCATATAAAGAAGAGTTAAATGGAAGAGGAGCAGTGTCTGGCTCAATAGGATATATATGCAGCCTGAACTCTGCCTTACAATAAAGACAAAATATGCTCTAAGCAGGAGCACTGTGTAATAACAGAGTCCTACCACATTTCAAAGCTGCTTTTACTGAACTCTGTCCATTTATCTAATTCCTTCTCTTCAGGTGATTTGTTGGAATTATTTTATGATTTTTTATAAAAGAAAAAAAATTAAGATACAAAAAGAAAGCATCTGATTGTCTCTTGTATTATGAATTTAGGGGTTTTTTGTCTTCTTTACTTGGTGTAAACAAACTGCAGTACATTTTTTAGGAATTAACAGGCAGATATCTATATTGGGTTAAATTAAACAGTGTAAGAGAAAATTAAGTAGGTAGATTTCTATTGGAAAAGACAGGTAATGCTTTCGAGTTAGTACAGATGAATTTGATTCAATAATACAATTATTAAATGTCACTTAAACTAAAATCAAACTGGACTTTAAAAGAAGGGACAAATACACTAAATGCACATATTCTGAAATTAAAATTCTGGCCTCTGATGGAGGTATTCTATATTATATTTTATATAGAAGGTGTTCTGTATTTATCTGCACTTATTTTAAGCAAATAAATGGGACATGCCTAAACAAATGGATATTAAAAAAAAAATAAATAAAAGCCTGTTGTGTTTTTGACTCCAATAGGAGAGGGACTGAACCAATATTCTCTGTGCTGGTACAGTTACTCAGTTTTGGGCTCAGCTCATGGATCTTTGGGAGGAGCTTTAGCGGTTTAAACACAGATTTTGGATGATAAGGATTACCAAGATTTCTGCATGGGACAGCAGCTTTTGCAACTTATCTTACGTAAACAGAACTCCTTTCTGGAATGGCAGCTGGAGGCCAAGCGAGATCCTCTGCCACACACCAAATGTTACTGGAAGCCTACTTTAGGGAGCTAGATTCTGTGAGAGGTGTCTGTGATGTAGGAGCAGCTTTCCCTCCAGATTCAGACACCTCCAGTTTGATGTGTACACATAGGTGTGTACAGGTGTGTTGGCAGCTAACACTATAGCTGTGAGTACTGCTGGGAGTCAGTACTCAGGGTTAGCTGCAGCTGCTGTCCCTGCTGCCAGAACTGTTTTGTGTTTGCACTTCAACACAAGCTTTCTTAGCAAAAATCATACTCGTGCCTGCAGTTCAGAGAAGACCAAGAACAGAAACATTTTTTCCACTGAACAGTGGTCAAAGTTACACCTTTTAATTGTCACAGTCTCATCAATTATTTTTAGGACCTTCCTCATCTGCTAAGCACCAAGAATCCCAGTTGGCTCAATTCAGAAAAATGATGACTTGTTTTGATGGCAGGACTCAGGTGAGTCAGGTGCAGAGAAGACACTGATGTTAACACAGATGTAAGATGAGATTCTATTGAACATGGTGTGTAGTACCTGAGGCACTGTGCTCCTCTCCAGCAGCCCAGACAGTCTCTAAAGGCCACAAAGATGCTTGGACTGAACCTTGAGATGCCAGGCTTTGGTACACCTGTAAATGCTGCTGTCTCACCTTTGGACTGGGGGGTAAAGGTTGCACCTTCACTCTGGTAAAGGGCAAGGTGCCCCTTAAGATATACAACTGAGGGTGGCTGCCAGCAACTCTGTGTCATTAGGAGCAAAAATTGCAGCTAACAGTCTGGGTGAATTTCCAGGAGGTTGTTTACATTTCAGCTGTCTTCAAAAATACAAAAATGCAAGCAGAAGTCAGAAAATTCCAGTGGAAGATTACTTCAGTAAGCCAGTAATTTTTTTTCTGTCTGAGTATATAGGGATTTTATTTTGGTGTCTGCTAAAAGAAGGCTGATATTTTTAAAAGTGTTTGTATTCCAAATTCCCACTGTTTTCAGGGAGAATTAGCCATTTAATCCTTTCAAAGCCTGGCTCTGAGTCCCAGGGTTTCAAGCACAGCTCCTGCATGTTCCCATTTCCATGCCTCCATTCCTGTGCCAATGTGGATGTAAAGCAGTAGCCTGACCCCACTATCCATCTCTGAAGGACATCAGCACAGAAAGTGAATCAGATATTTTACCACCTGGACGTGTATATGGATATTCTCTGTGTGTGCAGCACGAAATGGGCAGCAGGGACAGGGGGCAGTTGTGCCTCCAGGGCAGGCAGGACTGGGAGCTCAGCCAGGCGGGCAGAGTTGTCTCTGCTGGTTTCTGGGGGGAGGAGTCTCTTCTCTCCACCAGGTACAGCCATCACTCCCAGCAGATACAGCTTTTCCCTGGGGAGAACAAGGATGGTACTGTATGACTTCAGGCAGCAGTGTCCCTTATCCAGGAATTTACTAAATTATTATTGATTTAGGCAATTTGGAATATGGATTAGTCTAGTATATGTTTCCTCACATCTGCATATGCCGAAATTACAGACTTGGTTTCAACAGGGATCTTTAGACCGTGTTTGGTTTCTCACCGTCCAGCAAAATGATATGAAATACTGGACTCTCTCAAAGAATAAAGTTGCCAGTATACTTAAATTCCACTAGTTACAAGTTTAATTTTTTACAACATTCTTATGTAAGAAGGCAAACATGCTATACAATACTAACTATAATATCAATATATGCAAGAATGAGATTAATACAGTATGAAAGTTGAAGCAAGATCTGATGTATTTTCAGTATAACAAAACAAACTTTTAAGGACAATAGAAACATTTTCTTGTTTTTCCCCACAAAACCATAATCAAATTCTGTGTATTTCCACAGAGTATATCAATACAGAAATAATCACATTTACTAATGGAAAATCTGTTCTGCTGAAATAACCTGATCAGTCCCAGTGAAGACATTCAGTCTGGTTCCATGAACACTTACTTTCCCTCTCCTAACAGTTTTCTCATACCTGTATTGAGGGCACAGTATGTTCTTTGTAATTTTAAAATATTTTTCAGTCTTTGTTTCTCCCTCTTGGTACATTATCTAAAGGATATATCTTTCTATTCTTAACCTAAATTAAAATTAGCTGGGCTAAAGAAAAATAAATATTTTTTTCCTACATTTGCCAATATTTTCCTTCTTCTCTTTGTCTTAGAATGAGTTGGAAAATAGATCCCCTATTTATTTTTTAATCACACACAGCCACAGCTCCATAAAAGAGGTTATTGCTCACCACAGTTACTGGTTAATGTCACAGTGCCCCACTCCTACTGTTCAGCAATGGGAAGAGCTTCCTAACGAAGGTGACATCGCCAGAAACCATGCTGGTTTCAGAGAGTCCATGAGCATTGTTTAATAATTAATTAATGTGATTAGCTGCCTTCAAAATATATTGTTTTATTTTCTGGACTTACTTTCTTCAATGACTGTGGTGTGATAAATGTCATCATTAAGACTGTAACACATGCATGGTGAGCTCTCAAACCAGGAATCTCTTCTCTGTTAATTGTGCAGTTGTTATTATTTTTCCACTGGGATGTATTCCTTCAGCAGATAGAAAATTCATACTCCTCTTCTGCCTTTTTCTTTATTTCTTCTTGTTGTTCCTGTTTCTATTGTTTGTTCGTGTTTTTTGGGGAAAAGATAGCACGCAGCAATGCCATAAGAAAAGGGATTTGAGAGGACTATGACAGTTGTAAAGGTCCTAGTATATGGTGCAGGGATTTAGAGGGAATAAGTCTACATGGAAAAGGCCAGCAGAGAAGGCCAGGAGCTCACTTTGAGGGCAGTCAGCTCTGAAGCTTTTAAGATTAAATAGCTTTGACAACATTGTTGTGATTATAGGTATTTGTTCCCCAAAGCAAACATCAAGATGTGCTATTTCAGGTTAAATTAAACAAATAGTTTAACTTATGAAAATGGAGAAAAAAAGTGCATTTAAAAAAAAGAATGAAATTGAGCTGAAGTCCTGTTTTAAATTATGTCTTTGTAAGTTTAAGTTGCAAAAAAAACCAAAGCAAACGAATCTAACTTTAGAAATACTTGAGAATGAACAAAAACCTTCCTTTAGATTTAACTGAGACATTTATTTGATCCAAAATACATTATATCATTCTTTAAGTAATGGAAGGAGGAAGACAAAAGAAAGGAATCTCTTAAGTCAACCTGATTGATTTTTCCTTTACCTTTTTTTTTTTTTTAGCTACTCTATCAAAAATTCATTTATTCCCACAAACATAAAGCCTTGCTAAATCTGAAGGTAAATTACTGTAATTGCTAACTGCCTCAGACCCTGGCAGGATGTGCTGATATCTGGAAAGAAAATACATAATTTACAGACAGTATAAAAGTGCCCATGCTATGTAGATTAGAAAAATAAGAAAGGCCCAGACTAGTACTCACACATACAGATAAAAAGCTGTAACAGTGGCCCCCATATACCGGCATTTTCAGCCCTTGCCTTCTATGGAATGAAAAGCTTTTATGCAGCAAAAAAAACAATTTTGTTTTCAGTTATAAACTCTTCATTAATTACTATGCCTATTCCAGCAATAACTGGAAGAATGAGCTGGGACCGAGGTGTTCACTGCACTATAAAATAAGGGATTAGAGGAGGACTGGAGATTTTTCAACCTAAAATAGTCAAAAATTGATGCAAGATAACTAGAAAACAAGGTTCAGAAATAGATTGGTAACAGGAGTCCCTGGGCTCTAACAAGGAAATGGGGAGTGGGAGGGAAATGCCAGGGGTCTTCTGAGGATGGAACTGAAAGAGCAGATGAAGAAACTAGTAGCTGGCAATTGGCAATGCTTCGGTGCTGTACCTCTACTGGAATGCTAAATGTACACAGCAGTGATGCTACCATCACCCTAACGGGACGATCAATCTTCTGTTCATCAGCAAATGACCATGGACCAGGAGGTTTAACAGGTGCTGTAAGACCTGGTGGTATTTGTTGCCTTTCCAGCACACCATTGCAAGAAATTTTCTGGCAGACCACACAAATTCATGCTTTTCCTCTAAAAGAGGGTAAATGTGATACTTATCATCCACTGGGAAGAGTGGGGTGTCCCTGGCACCCCTTGGCTGCTGCAGACAGAGGACTCCCTGCTGAGGACAGGGATCGTCAACTTTTGTTTCTGTTGGGGCAGAGCTTCAGCCTGAGCATGGGGATGGGCTTTAGGGTACTCAGCTTTATCTGTCATTTGCCCTGGTCTTTTTGTTCTGATCTGGCTTTGGCTTTTTTTTGCTCTCTGCCTGTGGTGTATGAGCTCTAACAGCTGGCGTGGCTGTGCTTGATGGCAACAGTTGCAGCAACACTCATTTTAATCTGGAAAACACCAGGGTGGGTGGTACAAGTAATTTATGTGCTCTTTCCAATTTTGGGAACTGAGAACTAAGGCTTCCCTGGTGATGGAAATTAATAACAGAGAGGGAAGAGCAGCACAGGGCATGACCTGGTCCTTTGTGAAAATAAGGGAATCCAAAAGGAACGGGAAAATATACGATCTCATCACACACCTGTTCCGTCTGCCCCTTCTGACAATATATCCCTGGAGGCTCATTGAGCATGGAACTGCTAAAGACTTCACCATATCCCAGTGGCTTAAAAAGGAGTACTAAATGTTTTATTTGGAGGAAATCAATGTGTTCCAGTAGCATCTGCCTTGAAATCCCTTCTGGTATGAGGAAAAGGTGAGGTTCCAGTGCAGTGTCAGTGCAAAAGAAACACAAGATGTTCTTCTTTCCACAAAGATTTAGTAATTGGACAGGAATGTGTGTCCTGGATTAAGAGGACATCTAAGGTGGACAGCAAGATGAACAGCTAAGATGGCTAAATATTGCAGGATTCTGGTTAAAAAAGCGAACTTAAAACAGCTTAAAATGGTACTTTGGACTCCATACATGCAATTCAGGTAGATATTTGCATTTTGACTGTGTTCTATGCTTGTTTCATCTGATGCCCCCTCAGCCCCAGGTCTCCCAGTTCAGGCTTGGTCCACTGCACTAGCTGCTGTATAAATACACAATACACTGCTCACAGCATAAAGGAAGAAAATAACCCATCAGCAGGACTGGAGATGGGGAGCTGAGGTAGCAAGAGATTAACAAGAACGTCTGACATCATGACAGAAATCTTTGGCAGTGCTGTCAGAACTCATATCTCTTCTGTCCTAGCCTAGTGTACCTAGGAATAGAGCCCATCCGTCATCTCCTGAAACAGCTCCAACTTTACCTATCAGTCCATTGCAGTAAGTGGAATTTCTTCCTGTATGTTATTTACAGAACCTGAAAATTAAAACACTGAAACAACTTTTGTGCCACACTCTTTTTCATTTCACGTTTTATGGATATGTGACTTTTGTGTGGAAATTATTTTTTCTTCTCCAAGCACAGTAGTGTCTAGCAAGAATATGCCACTCAGGCGGTCTGCTCTGCAAAGATGCTTCTTTCATCTATTTCACGAGGACAGCTGAGATAATGGCAAAGATAGGGAGGTGCCCTTCTGGTGCCAGCATGCTGGATTACAAAGATGTCATAATACATTCATATTCAGCTGAATCCAGACTTTTTATCTTTTGCCCTCAAAGCCCCCACTTTTAAGCATGCTGGGGGCACGACCTCAAGGTCATTTTCTGGTACTTCAGGTAGAGGCTGTGTGTTTTGTTCCTTCTGCTTTTATAGGTCTGAGGCCTGAGGATGGAAGGGAAGCAGGAATTAACTGAATTAACCATGCTGTCCTGCGTGCAGGTGGACAGCAGCTGACAAAAATTTGGGAGGAGATGAGATGTGCTCACTAAAGAAATGTCTGTTGTTACCATAAAGGCAGCTAGAGGAGTGTTTCAGTCCTTTCTACTATGAAAAAGTGGTGTTTTCCCTATTTATGTTCTTTCTAGTATTTCTTAACATCAATTATTCTGATGAAATCACTGCTGTTTGGGAAGATAAAGAAAGTAAAAATGAGGCATCAGCAACTAATAATTCCACCCACTTTTCTAAAGACTTTGTCAATTCACTCTGAGAACTACTTGTTCTTGGTTAAAGGTGATCAGGCTATTGCATCTGACAGTCTCTCTAAAATAATACAGACTTCAGGCATTTTTAACTCAAAGCAGTTCAGTACAGATCACAGTTAAAATTTTACCTTAGTTATGTCTTTGTTGCTAAAGGCCAAACATTCTTCTTGGTGCTGCATAGCTCATCAAAACGAGGAAAGTAACATTCATCCCTCCAAAGCTTTGGGTTTTTTAATGGTTTTTCTTTGAGATTTGGATCAGGGCATCAGTACCACAACCTGGTTTTGGGAGCACCCTGAGGGGGACACTGTGCGACCAGGACTACATCTGTACCAGCACTAAACCCTGCCAAGCAGCATATTTGAGGTATTTGGGCTCTGTCATCTCCATTGTTTAAAAGTTCAATTTTTGGAATGGCTCTTGGCATGCTTTTGGCTCATGTTAAAATACTGTTCTCCTAAGTAACTCCTACTATTATTCAGGTGCAAACACAGGCAAAGCACTGTTCCCAGGAGACAGTGTGCATGCTGCCAATATATTCTGAAGGGCAAAAGGATAAAATGTTGTGGAAATACACAGTACTCTGCACATTGACCTCCCACACAAAGACACAGTCTAAGATTCAGTTATTGTTTTGTTGGTGTTAGCATTTTCATATAGAATTATGAAATATTCCTAGTTGGAAGGGATCCACACGAATTATCAAGTTAAATCTTAAGCCTGTATGAGGGGGACCGAACCCACGGCCATGGCATTATTACCTCCATGTTCTAAGCAGCTGATATAGTATATAGATCAGGAGCCTGGTTTTGAACTGAGTCTCCCTGTTCATGCTTTGGTGTGCATCCCATAGAAGGTTTGCAGAACCTGATCTGGATTTTTCTTGGATGACACTAACCCAGAAAAAGTGCACAACTAGCACAGTCCACCTGCTAGGCTCCAGAAGACCATACTGAAGGAGCCCTGCAAGAAACCCCTTAGATGTGCACAGTGCAAATGCTGGGTCCTGGCACCATCCCCTCCATCCTACACAACCCTTCCTGCTCTTTCTTGCTCATCTAGACTTGGTCTGGGGGTCCACAATGTCATGTGTATCAAAGAGGAACTACACCTCTTGTCTACCTGGAACTGGAGAAGGATTCCCATGGATTCCCATGGTGTCAGTGAGGTTATAGATGAATCCTAAACGTCATTATTGTCTCTCCTGGATGTGTAGCAGTTTTTTGAGATGCTGAACCTACAAGTGTTGTCATGACACTGGCTGCTGCTTTTGAAAACCTTCAGGTATCAAAGTCACTGTGCAGTCCCAACTGAGTGGCCTTCAAACCCACGAAATGGGTTACGACACAGGTATAAATGGCAACATGAAAAGTCTCAAGCAGCCAATCAGAATCAGGGTCTGAAAAATGTGTGGTCTTGATCACAAGAAGATGTAAGTCAAAGTAGTGATTTCTTCTCTCAAAGAGCAGCAGGTATGTTTTGGAAACAGATATCACAGAGTTAAGCTTAGAAAAGAGTTATTTTTCTAACAACCCTGATCACAGCCCTAAAATGTCCATCTAGGTTTGGGTTCATTTTGAGTCAGCCCTGTCAGTGCCAAGCCAGTACCTGCTACATGAGCAGCTTGAAATATACCTGAGACTCTTTGAAGGCTACTGAGCATTTTTACCTTGAAATTTCATAGGACTGCTCCTGTAATCATGGATCTCCAGGGAAATTCAGTGTCCTCACAGGCTCACACCTCTTCCACTATTGTGTGCTGTCTTCACACTGTTACACTCCCACACATAATTTAAGCCATGCAAGATTTGCCTGATGCAGGCCTGGCTTTTGTGTACAAGGACATAATTTCTGTGGGATTGCTCCTTTACATGGGGCCTAGGATCCTGTTTGGAGGTGCCCCTTGCCTGCTGAACCACAGTCCACACAGTTTCCCTGGGAACCTGGCCCTTTCTATGATTAGAGCTGTAATGTTGCAGGTAAGCAGAGTGGCAAAGGAAACATACAGAATGACTGTGCAAGTCAGGAGAGATGGATGGGGTGGATTTTTATCTAGCAAAATAAATTAAAAAAAGGAAAAAAAACCCAAGTGAATTAGCATACTTCAAGGCATGTTTGGCAAAGGTGATGAAACTGCTGGACATAAACAAAAGCAAGAACTGCTGGATGACACACACAAATGCACCATGACTGTGATAAAAGTGAAAGATTTATGAAAGCTTCTGATACCTTGCGCTCCTCTTCATCACATCCTGCTCATTTAAGTGGCATCAAGTGTAAATATTGAAAACCCAGATGACATGCTGTTTTGGATATTAGTTCAACCTGTTTATCCTATTATTACCATGACATTTGCAAGTGTTATCTTTGGGTACCAGAGCATGGATGAATAACTATGAATGATATTTCAGAGCTGTCCTATCACTAATGAAATCCACACTCATAATTAGTTTCATCTAAAGAATATGAAGTTCCCTCACTAATCATTTATGGGTTTTATTCCATATTTGTAATATCCTTACTGATACAGGAGTTAACAGATTAGGTTGCTGAATGCCTGGAGTGATCTCAAAGACAATGAAAACAAAGCAACTCCTAAATCAATCATTTTGCTAGCTATTTAGCTGGCTTTGCTCCTAAGAGATCATTGGACAGAAAGCGTTATTCAAAGGAAAAGGAAAAAAAATCAAAGAGAAGAAAGTGCATTCATTATTATTTCCTAACTATGCACACATATTCCCAGCTGCTTATGCAATGTGAATGACATTATTTGTATTTCTTGAAGAGTCCCTAATCAGGTTCTGTACTGCTGAATGCCTTTGTTTGGGAGGTAAGCATGTCTCTGAATTAACCTCTCTAACACTTCTTTTTCCCTCTGTGCTGCTCAGCGTGCACGTAATCCTGGGAACCGTTCATCTTGGATTCAATTGTCCATTGTCTGAACAAAAGACCAGACATCACTTAAGACTCTAGGAACTGGCTGACTATTTACAGTATATCAGAAGTCCTTTGGGCTTTCATTTCAGGTTTTAGCAGAGATTTGTGGTGAAATTTGTTCACCTTTTAGCCCTTTCTGCAGTGCTGGATATGCTTTCTCTCAAATTCTCTAAATCTATTTATCTGTCTAGGACATTAATGCTCAGCCCCAAAAAATGAAATTATACAAACAGTGTTTTCTGTAAAAGTCTGCTTAATGCAGTGTATTAAGATTCCTTTTGGCCTTTTATAAGAAAGGTTGTGCAGGAACGTGTGCTTTGCCCGGAACCCAGTGTTGTGCTTTCCAAGTTACTTCCTAACAAAGACCTCCACGCAGGGTCTGCTTTGTCTGAAATACTATTCACTTTTTCCATTCAGGTTTTCTTCTCTTCATAAATTTAATCCTCAGCCCTGGAATTCTCTCCTTATTTTTTTAGTTACGATGAGAGTGAACAGCTGGACCATTTTGCAGACTTTGTTGACAGTGCTTAGTTCTTACTTTTTCCTCCCCCCCACTCTGTTTTTCAGACAGTCCCTGGCTCACTTTGTCTGGCTACTGTCTGACATGTCAGCTTACACTATTCCAACTCCCAGCTGTTCTTTCCTTTCATGCTATGGATTGTTCTTTGCATTATAGTCAAACATGGGTTTTTATTTCCAAAGGGCTAATCTGTTTCCACAGCAACCCATAAAATGGAGAAATCTGATCCCAGAACTTTTCTTTAAAACTTTAAATGTGTATATAAACACATATGTATTTGTCCATCTTAAAGGCAATTTCTCTATCTGTGAAATGGAAGCTGTTATGAACACTCAGGAATCAGTAAGTTCTCAAATTGCTTAAGCTACGTCACATTTCTGATTCTTATTATAGATATTGGTAGAAAAGGACTGGGAATATTTTCCATCAAATGTGGCTGCAGTTGCAAAATTTAATACATTAAACTTAATTATTGGGATCTCCCTGTTTACTCAGTGTCAGATATTTCTGTGTAAATTTTTCTGGTTACCTATTAATTGTCATTGTCTGTGTCAGTGCTGTAAACTGTCTTGGAATAAAGAGACTGAGCTGATAGCCGTCTGTTTGAGCTGTAAATGCTCTGAAATCTAATTCAAATACTGATATGTAAGGAAAGCAAGATTATTCCTTCCCCTTTTGAAAAGCTGTCCTTTGTAGCTACAGAAGGCTAGCTGCAACACAAGCTTTCATTCCTGTGGATGAATTGAGACGAAGAGCAAATAACTCTCTGTGGAGAAGTCTCAGTCTTCTCTGTGTGTGTGTGAGCAGTTCTGAGTGAAGGTGAACATCTAAAATGAAGCAGACCCCATGCAGAGTCTGTTCGGATGTAATGGCCATATCACCAGGAAGTTCAGTAAAATGCATTGTTTTACCCTGTTCTAAAACTCAGTGAAGTTTGGGCAGCTCCAGCTGGATCTCTTGGTGTTACCAACACGTTCAAGTCGTCCCAGGCTGGGTGCCATAAATCATGGGTCTTCATCGTGCATTGGCAGGTTTTCAACGTAAGAATTGAGCCTTCTTCAAAGCCTGTCCTGTGTTTATAGCCTTGGGCTTGGAACTCAGCATTAGAGGATGTCTCTGAGGAGGTTAGACCAAACTTTGATTCACTGTTCGTGTAAGGATTAGTTTCACTATATTTAAACCAGAACAGTGAGCAGATACCTGCTGGGCTGGGAGCAAGAAGACTAAAAGCTCGATGAGCTCAGCCTGTTCAGGGCATGCTAATTTGATTTGGCAAAACTTCATCAATCCATGATCCAGGAGTGCCAGGAGGGAAAAGCCACTAGTTTCAGTTAGTACTGAGGCCTTTTCTTTACACAGTTTTTCACCAAATACAGAACTTTAGGCACAAATGTATATTAGTAAAGCATCAGAACTGGAGGTGAGCTACTAAAGACTTCTGAAAATATTAAGTGCTTTTAAGAATGACCTAAAAAAAACTGATATTGGATGGAATATTCCTGGGGGCATCAGTTCACTTCAAATCCATCTCTTGCACCATCACAGATGAGTTTAGCTTCTAATTGAATTTTTATTTTAAGTGGTAAAGCAGTAAAGATTTCCAGCCAAGTACTGCTACAAGACAGCCCTGAAGCCCGCTCTCTCAGCACTGATAAGAAAAATCTTGATTCGAAGATTGCCCACGTAACTGTTCATGGACACTATCATGAGTTTTTGCTCCTCTGCCTGATCTACTCCCTATTCCTACCAACTGCTACATCAGATATCATGCAGGTACCCAACGTACTCTCATGTGATCACATGTAAAACCACTTGTTAAAGATACAGGTTTTCAGACCTGTTTGGACACGGAAGGTCCCATCAGCTATGGTCTTGAGAATAGCCTTAGCACAACTGCCAAAACACAGTGGTGAAGATACACTCAAGCAATAAATTTGATTAAATATATTTCTGGAAGAACAGAGCTCAGCTTGTTTTGCCCACTGCTTTTGATTCCTATTTTCAATCTGCTTTATCTTCCGTGGAGATTCAAACTTACTCCTTCCTTCATCTTTTTTTTTGTTTTTCTTCCTTTTCAGTTCAATCACACCCACTGTATGAATTGTGTTAGCGTCTGAGAGAAGTTTTATTCTTGGGCAGTCCTTGCAAAAATATTCCTAGCAGTGTAGGCTGCTGATGCAGGGTGACACTAGAATTTTAAACACAGTTTGGAGGAATGCTCTCATTTCCTAGCACAGTCAAAGTCATTGGCTCATGACTAAAATCCCAGAGCAGAGAAATAATTTGCTATAATAAGGCTAGTGAGGTACTGTGACAGTGTTATCATTAAAACTGGGGAAATCTTATGGTCCCTGAGGATTTGTGAATATCTCTAACTAGCCTTGGAGGGATGCCAAACTATTTTATGTTTTTCCTCCATCGTGCCCTCCTCATCCTTCACATCTGCCTCCTAAGTCCTTTGATGATTTGAACAAAACAAAATCCATGTAAACATAAATATATATGTGCATTTTCTCCTATTTATTATTTAACTTGTGTTTTCTACCAACAGTTCTACCTTCTGTTGGAATTTCAAGAGAAATGTGGTGTTTATGTTGACAATATTACTGCTTCTTTTGCATGATATAATTTCAATTTTTTCTTAGATTTTAATTTTCTCTGGATTATTTTCTCCCTCTTCCCATCACGTTTCAGTTTGCTTATCTGAGATTGTTCAAAATAATAATCAATTTTTAACATCCTTAGAGTTTTGAAATAGAGGCAAATCTCTCATCAGCGCTTCCAAGGGCATAAGTCATTGCAGTTCTAACAGCAAGCCAAGGAAATGCAATTATTGCTTTTTTCATGCATGACCTGTGGTAGTGGAACCAAAAAATTGTGCATAAGGAGATTAATCACATACTGCACGAGGAAATGCCCATCTGTGGTCCCCCTGCCCATAACTTGAGCTGGTCAGGCTTCTTGTGCTTGTGTGTGCTCTGTTTGTTGTGTGAGTTTGCTGTCTCTGTGGAGCACAGAGCTGTCTGTCGTGCTTTGGTCTGTGCACGTGCAGAGTCCAGAAGGCTTTGAAAGCATTAGCAGTGATTGCACAAGCACTGACCACCTGCCTGAGATTTTATATTTTTAGCACAGGTGTTGTGGAGCAAGTTTGGATACCCCTGGCATTTAGGCAGTTGATGATGTGCAGAGATTTGCCTTTCTGTGTTGAGCAAAACACGTGCTGCACTGTTTCAAGTACCCATACGTTTTGTGAGATGTTTAGTTATTTATACTGAATAAATCTGAAAAATGCTAATCAGGGCATTTCATCACTGACCAGGTGAGGGATATGAATTGTAAAGCTCAGGCATCTATGGCCTGTGCAACAACACATGCACCAGTGGTAACAGAAGGAACCACAGCTCTCCTCCAGCCTGGACTGGCACCATGACCATTTTGGCACCCATTCTCTTCCTCTTGGGGTGGGTTCCCATTGTTTACCACTGCCTTCTTGCAACATAAAGCAAGGCAGAAATATCAGACAAGGGCTTGTTCTGTCTCCCAGCCACCTGTGCAACTTTCTATTTTAAACAACCAATGCAGACAAATTTCAATATTCCTTAACTGACACCAGAAGGAGTGTTTGAAGGTGAACAAAGAGCTATGTCTTCAAAGTGGTTTTTTGTGCTTGTGGAATAAATGTCTCTTCTCTCTACCCTTTGTGCCCCCAGGCGATAAGAGCCACTTTGGACAAAGGACAGAAACTGAGATATATGGGATGGACAGCTCAGTAACTTGATGGGAAAATGTGAGTATTCCCCCCCCAATCCTCTTTAACAATTGGACTTTCACAGTACAAAGCCTCCCAGAGTCTGGATTTCTAATTAAAGCGACTTTAAGAAGAAAAGGTTCAAACCTTCACACTGGTATTTTTTTCCTCCTAGGCTGTACATTTGCAATAACAGCCAGTCTCAGCTTGTCTGAACATGCTACTGATATAATGAACCAAATGAATTAACTAATTTACCAAAGCTGGTCTCTCTCCTTTGCCTTGAAAATTCCTGTATTTAGGTAATTCAGATGTGAACTCTCTGTCACAAAAAGAGACTGAGGGACTAGAAAAGAAAATGAAAATGTTTTAACATCTCTCCTTACTCCCTGTATAAATCTGCCTTTAGGGTTTGTTCATCCTGTCCCAGGGCACAGGGATTTTGCTTTGAGGATGTAGTCGAGACAGTTCTGAGTATTTTGATGTATTCTCCTGTCATAAACATGGTTCTTGCACTTCACTAGAAAATCCTTCCATGTGTCCACTCTTCAGATAGTACCCAAGGTCATTAGTAAAATTCTTCTAACGCACACAATTACAGCCTGAGCTTAAGTTCCACTTCACGATACAGGAGTGACAGACATCCACACTTGCTGTGTTTCAAGGATTACATAAAAAGGCTGGTAATAAAGGAGGTTAAGGCTCCTATTAAACCCAAGATCTACACAGTCTGATACTTAGGACCGATCTATGTTGATATTGGGGAGCATCATGACAGCCATCTCCACTACGGTGTATGAGCCTTCACATACCTCTTCTTCATTTCACAGCAGCTGTCCCCACGATGTGACACACCTTCAGGGGACTCCCAGGAATCAAACTCTTTCTAAGATCTCTAACTACAGAATGCATAAGAACAGGGAAGATGCCCTGAACCAAAAGAAATAGAGATTTTGGGATAGTTTAATGGGTGGCTTTCTGACAGCTTTGTCTGTTAGAGTGCATTGGATACGTGCTTCAGGAGAGCTGGGGATGGGGCACACATTCTGATGTTACAGAGAGTGCCTTTCCTCTCCCCTGTGTTTCATGAGCTCAGAGATGTCCCACCTGTGTTACACTGGATGACAGGTGTCTTAATCAGTGGCTCACTTCGTTTGGGATCACCACAGCCACATGGGAATATATGAGTTCTCATTAATATGGCTTGTAGTGGGCAGATATGGGACAAGAAAAAGTGTGCAAAACCTGGTCCTCTGTGCCTCTTGTGCACTACTGAGGAGGAGGATGTGATAGCCCATATTTTATGCTGCACATGGTGCTCTTCAGCGGGACATTTTTTACAACGTGCATCATCATTCATCAGGGTTTCTTGGTCCAGAGGAGAGAAACGTCTTGTACAAGGGGTTTGATGAAATGTTTTATGCACTTTGCCAGAAGTTAGTAGTGCTAAGGTTGACTCCAGGTGCTGGTGTGGACCTATGCTGAGATTTCTAGGCTCCAGAAAAGGGTAAAACTTAATCTGCGCCTATTTATCTGGGCTCATTTCTTACCATTTGCTCATTAACAACTTGCATGCTGGCTCTTTTGAGGGTCGATAATCTCTCTGATAATAACATAGGGTATTTGAAGATGAATTTGCTGTTAGTTTTTCTGTTATTTTGTGTTTTGTATAACATACGTAAGAATAAAATGAAATGGAGGGTATGACTCACTATGTGGCATATGGAAGATCCAAGCACAAGCTGACTTTGTGATTCAGAGCACCATCCTGAAATGCAATTGTGTGCCTTTCAGAAAGTGCTAGCTTTAGTGGCATTCAAGAATAGGGATGTCGTGTGCTGTTCCACCTTTAGAAAACCTTTAATTCCTCTGTGACATATGAATTGAAAATTTGATATTCTGCATACATTCCATAAGTAACAAGCTTTCCTACAATCAGTCTTTTTGTCGATCTCCCCTCTACAGCTAAAAGTTTTATATAGAATTATTCAGCTTCCAGAGAAGTGAGCGTCCCACACAGAATTTCCTGTTTATGTAGATTAAATAATTTTTAAGCTGTTGGTGTGTTCATATTGCTTGAGAAGAGGAGGAATCTGAACTATTTCCCCCATTTCTGAAGAAATGCTGTTAAGAAACACTCCAGGGACGATGTTCTCTTAGTCTCACTATTTACTTCATTTTATTCTACTTTTAAGCCAGAAGCACAGAGGGAATTCAGTCTGAAAATTCAAATTATTCTGGGCTTTTTTCTACTAAGAATATAGGTATGCAAACACACACACATAGGGAAGGGATGAAAGAAAGAAAAATAAAAGAAAAAGAAAAAAGAAAAAGAAAAAGGGAAAAACAAAAAGGGAAAAAGAAAAAGGGAAAAAGAAAAAAGAAAAAGAAAAATAAAAAGGGAAAAAGAAAAAGGGAAAAAGAAAAAAGAAAAAGAAAAAGGGAAAAACAAAAAGGGAAAATGAAAATTGAAAATGAAAAAGAAAATGAAAAAAAGAAAGAAAAAGAAAAAGAAAAAGAAAAAAAGAAAGAGCACGCTGCATTAATACCACATTCTTGCAGAGATGATCCTGTTGCTTTAGCACTGCAATTTTTTGTTTGCCCACAGTTTGCCTCAGTGATCTGCCTGGGGCAGGTGTTTGTCATGACCACTCTTTTCTCATTTATTTTTTCCTATAAATGAGTATCTATTCTACACAAACCCTTTCCATACAGAGAAAGAGGGATTTTAAATGTGGTTTTGCAATCTTCCTCCCTGCTTGCTGTGATTCTGGAATTCAGTGCTTCAGGACATTGCAAATTTCTTACACAGAGGAGTGATTCCCTACACAGAAGAGTTGCAGTCCACATAAACCACAGAAGCATCTCCCACGTCAGAGAAATATGTTTCCTCAAGATGGAATTTGCAAAATACCAAAAAGTCAGATAAATTTGTGTTTAATATGTACCAATGAACAAACTGTAAGGGTTCTTAGATCTATAACCAGAATCTCCAAAATCAAATATAATCAAAGTTTTGGCTAGATTTCTCTCCTTTTGTACCATCTCTGATATAATAATCATAATATTTGGGGATGTTTATTATGAACAAATTTCCAGGCATTCTAAAGCAAAAGCCACAAGTGATCTATGCTTTCCCACACTGATTCAAACTGAAATAACCTTATTTTTTTTTTAATTAAACAGCATCTTTTTCTGGGCACACTGTTGTACTGTGAGAACTTGGCGCAAACAAGGATTAATAGTGATTTTTCTTGGAGAGAATGAGTGCCCCAGGCAATAGATTAGAGGGGATGAGGACCTTATAAGTGCTTAATAAAAAGGAATAAGCTTCATTTCAACTGTGGCAGTCAATGAGAAATATAATTCCTCCTCTTATTATCATTTTTATGCGGTTCTAAATTGTGAATGGTGGTTTCTGGATAAGTGACATGACATGTTCCTGTAATATTAGACTTGATTTAACTTGGTAAAGACTATAAACTAAAGAAATTTGTATGGCTACAGTGGTGAAGAGGTGATGCTGCATATTCACTAACATATGGATCACATTGACTCCTGTTCACTCTTAAATATAATTTATCAAATAAAATATGGGGAAATATGAGTGTGAACTGATGCCCTGGAAAGTCTTCATCATTGAAAAGTGATGAGAGGAAAGTCTCCGAGCTGGGCTCTGGGCTGTAGCTCATGGCAGTGGGCATGAATGTGCATTTTGATGCATTATAGATGGACCATGAGCTCATGGGGTAGGGCTCCACTTCACCTCTGGACTTAGATTGCCAAATACTGGGAAATCCACAGATAATGACCGTTAGCTAACAGTATGTGTCCTTGTATGCAAGGGATGCAAGGGATGACTGTATCAGCACGAAAAATCTGCAATAATTGGGGAAGTTTGTGGGCCAGCAACTGAAGGATAAGAGAGGGCAGCAGATTTCCCCAATAGTAGTGCAGAGAGAGCTAAAGCTTTTGCTTCACTTTTTATTTTTTTTTAATTAATTATTTTTGTGTTGGAGAACCAAATGAGTGCTTTGGAACAGACTCAGACATGGCCATGAACCCCTCTAAGTCTGGGAAACCTAGCAGGCTGCTGCTGACTTACTGCTGACTTTAAACTATAAAGACAAGTATTTTTTAGCTGAGAGAGCCTAGCTTTCTACAGGTATTTTTCAAACAACAAAATGAGTTTTATTCCAACATTAAAAATGCTTGCAGCAGTCAGGATGAAGAGTGTAGGGGAAGGTCCTTTTGATATATGGCAGGGCTAAAGCCCTAAACATTTATCTATTTAACAAGACTTCACAGTTGCCAGATTTATGCACACATTGTATTTAGCCCAGTAGTAAAATTTATAATGCTCCTTTTGGACGGCATAATTCTTTTCCTCTGCTAGAAGAAAACTATATCCAGGGGAAAAGGCAAATTTCCTTTGAAGACCAATCAGTTGTTCTATGAAATGTTTCATGTATATTTAAGGACATCATTAATTATGATAATAATATTATTACTAAACCTGCATAGAAACTTTGTCTGCAGTGGCTATTTTGTGTAAGGATATTTGGGTCTATATTTGGAAAAACTATTTACATGACTCACGTAAGATAGGCATCTAGCGAGCTTGCAAAAGCAATGAATGTTTTGGAAGAAGCAGCAGTAAAACCAGGGTGCTCTGGTGCTTTTGAATGAGTGCTAGAAGCTTCTCAGAGTTGTTAGGCAGCTATGTGTCTTCTAGAGCATTTCCTGTGGCCTTTTCTCCAGTACTCCAAAGTCAGGTGTTGTATGCTGTGTCTCATGAGGGATGTAGACAGCCTATATGACTGGGCTGTTTTGGAGGAGAAAAGGCATGGGGAGGCATGTGGGCAAGAGATTTCTGGAACAAAGGGAAAAAGAATAAAAAAATTGAGAGTACAAAGCCTGCTTCCCAGGAGGAAAGGGAAAGGATGAACAGCAGCAAAATGTAGCTGTTTTGGGATTTTTTTTTTTTTTTTGAGTGCACTGGCTCCTACAAGTTCCTATAAGTGTTTGTGTACACTGAAATATGGAGCACTTGTGCAGAGGTAGGTAGGTCTACCTTAGCTCTTCCTTAGATCCTTCTGGAGTAGAGTAGGACAAGCGGAGGCAATATTAAAACTGACCACATTGGAAATGCTGTATACTATGCTGAAATTTGCTGTAAGAATGGGATTCTTGTGTTGGGGTACATGGGGCATGCTGTGAAATGCAGGAACCTTCTGTTCTCTATACTTAGAAATGCTGACAAATGAAGAGCTACTGGTCTTGGTGGTCTTTGTTCCTTGTCAGCTTTTCAAGAGGGATGCAAGGAGGTGATGGCCAAGCTGTCAGGAAGTAGCTCTCTGATATCTGGAGCTTCACTCCAGTGTGTTTCTTCTTGGTGTTTTATTTTCAGTGAACCTTGACATCTAATGAAAACCAAGCTTCTAAATGTCATAGACAGGTGTGCTGTAGTAGAATGGTTCAAGGAAATACTGCACACAGAGGCACAGTAAATGATAACCTGTTCCCTTTCACTCTAAAGGAGAACAAATTGGCTTCAGACAGTCCCTGGCCTAAGTCAATATCCTAAATTGTGTCTCAGAACTCTGTACAGAAAATGATAGAAAAATGGGTACAGAAAATTTCCCTTTTGAGGAACAAAATTTCTAAGGCCCGAGTTTGGAAAGGTGGTTAGGCAGTGATGCAAAGGCAAAAGAATATATAGAGATGTTTTAAAGAGCTTCTAGTTGTGTGATTTTCGTTTCCTAAGGAGTTAGAGAACATTATGGGCACTAACAGAAATTGCAACAAATGCCTTAAGAGGCCTCTGTAATTCTAGTCCTATAGGGCTAGGGACAGTTCATTCCATTCTGCTTTGTCTACTTGATGTTATTCTACTGTTACACTGAACAAAATAGTCCTTCTGGAGCTGACTGTGTGCTGGTCCATAAGGAGATGCAGGAGTGCCACTGTCTTAGAGATGTGCTTTACACAAATTACACCTGAGGCTTAAATGTGCATCCAGGCACTGCTCAACACACTAATTTCTGAACAGTCATATCAAACCTTGCTGAATTCCTTATTTTCACAACTGATTTAATAAAAAGACAAAACAATCATACAAACAAATCAAAACAAGCAAACAGAAAGCACAACAAAAAACCCATCAGGCTCTTAAGGTTCTCTAAGGCTAAAATTGCTTGTGCAGTTTTCCTCAGCAAGAATGGATCTCAAATGAGAATGAAATGATGGTTTTACTTTGATCTTGTGTTTTGTTGGAGGCATTCTGAACCAACACCTCAAAGTGACTGAGATGGAGTTCCTCCAAAGAGTCATCTTAGCGTCCTAATTACAGCACTAAGCTACTGAATGTGAAATGGCACAAAATTGAATAATTGCAGCCAGACATTATAAGCAATAATTATCTGTAGTCTGTCACAATACTTCTGTTATAATTTTATACCTCTTTTAGATACTCTGTCTACTTCACCTTCCACATACCAGCAGTTTTTTGTGGTAATAAACTGCTCTGAGGCCTTTTTTTACTTGGTTAGTTAGGTAAACTTGCATCATGGCTAGCTTGCCCAGATAGCTGAGTGAACAGAAATGTTAAGACTAGCATCACGTTTGCTGTGATTAATCCAATCTTTCCTTGTGAATCAGTATTTGCCTGGGGCTTGCAGTTTTCTCTGGAAAGCGGCAAAGATGTCTGCCCTCTGCTAAGTCTGTGTATCAAGTCTTGTTGATTATTATTCAGTGTGACAGTAGGATGACTGATAAAATAAATGAGGAGAATAAATAGCAGAATTAGTTTTTAATTTCTTTTTCCCTTGATCGCTTTTACTGTGTGTTTGAAGAGGCATGAAATTATGGTAACTCTCCTGTATAAAAAATTGCCAGGAATTTGTGTGGATTCATGTGCAGAAGGGCAATCTCACAAGACCTATAACAAAGACAGAAGCCAGGAAATTCAGAAGCAAAAGAAAAAAATTTTTTTTTTTTCCTTAGTATTTTGTTTATAAGCATTCATGTCAAACACTCTTCTGGCAACATAATACTAGTAATGTTTATATATGTAAGACTTCCATACTAATAAGTTCTGTTCATTATATTCTGTATTTTGCCTGAGTAAATCCTACAATATTCATAGTCCTATAGGCATTGCAGGAATTGTGGGTACATTTATCTATTCATATAATCAGACACTGAGAGGTTTGCATTTATCTGCATTGGAAATATCTTCTCTCCAAAGACATAATGTCTGACATCTTTGTTGGTGATATGGACAATGGGATTGAATATATGTTCGTCAAGTTTGGCAATGACACCAAGCTATGTAGTGTGCTGGACACACTGGAGGGAAGGGATGCCTCCCAGAGTGACCTGTGGATATTCATACTTAGCATAGGACAGACTCTTTAGGGGTTTATAGAGAAAACTGATGAGAAGCTCAACATGACCTAATGTGCACTCCCAGCCCAGAAAGCCAATTGTGTCCTGTGCTGCATCCAAAGCAGCGTGGGCAGCAGGAGAGGGAGGGGATCCTGGTCCTCTGCTCTGCTCTGCTCTGCTCTGCTCTGCTCTGGTCTGCTGAGACCCCATCTGCAGGGCTGTGTCCAGCTCTGGGGTACCAGCACAAGTAAGATGTGGAGGAGGAGGCCACAAAGATGACCAGGAGGCTGGAGGATGTCTCTTATTCAAGACAGACTGACAGAGCTCAGGTTGATCAGCATGGAAAGCAGAAGGCTCTAGGGAGAGCTTCTAACAACCTTCCAGTACCTAAAGAGGGCTACAAGAAGTCCAGAGAGGGACTTGCTACAAGGGCATGTAGCAATAGGACAAGGGATAATGGCTTTAAACTGAAAGATGGCAGGTTCGGTTTAGATATTAGGACAAAAATTCTTTACTGAGAGGGTGATGAGATGCTGGAACAGGTTGTCCAGAAGCTGTGGATGCCCCATCCCTGGAAATGTTCAAGGTCCTGTTGGATAGCCCTTTGAGCAACCTGGTCTAGTAGAAGGTGTCCCTGGCCATGGCAGGAGGTTGGAAGCAGATCCCTTCCAACCCAAATTGTTCTATGGTTCTGTGATACTGACTCACACAGGTCCAGATCATGAAATTGTCAATACTCATCTTACATGATGCTCATCTAGCATGTTCTGCTCATCAGACAAGTCTGTGAGCTGAGTCTGTGACCACATGGCTTCATCTAGCCCACAGTGTGTGTGAATACATGTACCTGCTCATCCAGTACTGGGCTCCCTTGAGTGTGCTGGCCTGACATTTGACTCTAGGAAGCCAGTGTCACTCTTTGCAGCTCTTGCTTGCAAAATAAATCAGTGCTCATTTTATTTATTTTTCTATGAAAATGATTGATAAGCTTCTGAGTAATGTATATTGTATTTTATTACTGTTATATCAGAAATTCAACACCTCTTTGCTGGGTTTTACATCTGTGATTTTATGCCAGTTTCTTCTCCACAGGATTCGAGTATATCATTTTTGTTTAATCTTACACTGAAAAGGTATCAGCAATTTTATTAGGTATACATTAGTTTATTTGAGAGAAAAGAAAAATCGATACATTTACAGATGTTTCTTGTCAAAATGCTCCATTGCTATTTGGTGATCTTGTTTAGATAATGGATTTTTACATTAACTGGCTCTTAGGAGTTATTTCAATAATGTATATGATACAACGTTTCTGCTTTCTTGCTTTCTTGCTTTTTTCTTTTTTCTTTAAAGGACTGGTAACAATTTCTAAAAGCAGAACTAAGAGAACAATTTAATGTACACATTAAATGGCCATTAGATGGCTGAAATTTGGTCGATTTTGGTCGAAACTGCCCTGTACTTAATATCCATCTAATGATCTTATTCTGAAAGTCATGGGCCACACCAATGCTAATTTCTTGTACTACTTAGTAGTTAGCATGTGCTTAGTTTGCAAGGCAATATGGATCCAACAGACCGTACCAGCCTTCTTGTCCCTGTGACAGCCAATAAAGCAATTCAGCTACAGAATAAACTTTCTCGATCTGTTAGTCTTTCCCTGTGCTTGTGTAAAATACTCATGTTTATGTGTGAGATGTTGTCACACTAAGACGGCTTCCTAAAAGATGTGACTAAAAGTTAAAAAAAAATTGTAAAAAAATCTTGTCTGGGTTACAAGCCTATTTTTAAACTTTATAGCCTACCTAAATGTTCTTCACTTATTAAAACATAATAATCTTAAATTTGGCTTGACTGCATTGCTTAAAAATAGCATGTCCCTTGAATTGTAACCCAGATACAGCTTGTGTTTTCTGTTCAGATGTTTGCAATGAAACTAAAGAAAGAGTTTCAAACACTGATGTAGGTGTTAATTTATACCTGGAGATGAACTTTATGCCAGTGAAATGACTGATTTACAGTGAATTCTGTGTGAACAGTATCATGCACTATCATTTATACTGAATTGTATCCATCAGCATTTGTGCATAGACATCCACAGTGCTCTCAGCTGCCATCTTCTATCCCAGATCTTTGCACTTTTAACCCCAAAAACTTTGTTGACAGGCTGTAAATTCCTGAAATATCAGCAAGTTTTGCTGACACACCAGTAAACATGTGGTTGAGGGGGTGAGGGTATCAGCATGCACCTGATTTCATGATGATATGGAAGAGAGATGTGGTTGAGGTGTGTATCCATACCTGGGAGCTCAGCAGGGTGCACATAGACACACAGACTGTAATGAGTAGAGGGGTGTGGAGAAGTATAGTATTTTACTTTTTTGAGATTAATATAATGATTTCTGCAGATAAAAGACAGCAGCAGCACAAAAAGGAAAGTGTGTGCCCCATATTTGACCCCACAACAGGCTTTGCTGCAGTGAGTGGCAATGGAGGTGTGTGATGATAGCAGTCTTGGCTGATAAGTGTGTCACCGCCCATAGCACAAACTGAGTGGGAGATTTGGGTTGACACAGCAGAGGAGCAGCTCTGTTGCAGGGACACTGATGCATTGGGATTGTGAGGACTTTCTACACCACCATCAGTGCATAAGGCCTTGCAAAATGTAAATATTTCTGTTTGGTAGCTTTGATGGTTGGGAGATGGGAGAGGTAAGAATTAGAGGTCAATGTGTGCCCAGTATGAAACTACAACTTCTGGAGGCAGTTAGGGGGAGGTGAATCCCATGTAACACAGGCTAAGCCATGGATTTATTATACAGGCATTCCAGTGGGTGTCTGTATGAATTTTCAAAAGATAATATATTTGGGCAGATTCCAGTAAGTTTGCTCATTTGTTACAAAAATAGTAAAAGCTATCTTTAAGGTCTAGGTTATGTATTTTCTCTTGTTCTTTTCAATCTTACAGTTTATACATAAGCACCATGTACATTTTAGAGGCATTTACATCCAGAGGTCCCATCTTTCTGACAGTGAAAAATGTTTTTACAGTTAATGAGAAATAGTTGTTGATCTGCATCACTGACAAAGGAAAAGAGGCTTTCTTTTTCATACTAATTTGCAAACACTAGCTATTCCAGGGCAGTATTTAGATATTTACTTAAGAAAACACTTCACCAGTAACTTAGCATTAGCTTGTCCTAAAAAGGTAATTATGTAAAATCGTGATTTCTTAGCCTGAGAGGCCAGTCCTGAATTCCACAGTAGCTGAATGCATGTGTTTACTATTACTTTGTCACATGTTTGTTTAATCACATCAGTTAATATTACATTGCAAGACCACTCCAGGTTCATTTTATTTGGATTCTGCTATAGTTTATTTTTGCACATGTTCCATTATTAATGAGCCTCCTAGTAAATTGTTATGTATATTGCATCATGCAGTTATTAATTTATGTTTATTTTTCCTGCCTGTTTCCATGTATGTTCAGCATGTACACACAAATACCAGCCTCTACTGGAACAGTGAAGGAGATTATGTTGCAGATTGTGTTACCCAATATTCTGAATGCGGTTATAAAGACATGTACAAAACTTCACCCCTAGTTCTCTCTCTGGCTTCCAGGTGCAGTCCTCATGAAAAGCAAGCTATTTTCTTTCCTCTAGCTGTAGTGTCCCAAATTGTCTTTATTTGCATTCCTTTTCCTCTGGAACACCACTCTTGGTCTTCATCTGCCTCTTCATCAGGTTTTCCAATGAAGACACTGGAATCCAGCAGATGGAGCTTCTTGGGGATCAAGGGTCCATACTGACTTATAGGAAATTCTCTTTTGAGGGCAGTTATGGCTTTCTTCTCCTAAATATGGCTTTGAGTGTGCTTGTCATTCAGCACTAAATAACAGCTGTGATGGGAGATGATAGGATATGCTTTAGGTGTCCTTCACTGCTAATTCCTTCAGCTCCTCAGAAGTGAGTTTTTGTGAATTCAGATTCATCAGCAGTTTTGAACTTCTTCCTCCATGGGAACATCAAAAGGCATGTTGTGGATAGAAATTTTACCTCTTGATGAGTTTCTATCTCAATCAGAGCTGATGTTTCACTGGGAAAGCAGATGCACACTGTCATCTGTCATGGCAATTTAATACCGTCCATGCCAGCAATGGTCCAACCAGTTGCTTGCAGCTTGGCTCTCACAGGTCTCCTGAGCTCACCTGCTTTCCAGAGCAAGTAGAAACTATCTCATCAGGGGCCCTTCTGAGATCTCACAGCCATCAGAAGTATGGCATTTTTATGCAGGAGTATTGGTGCTGTTCAGTGTAGAAAGTGGCATTTTGGCACACACTTGTATAGACACTTCATCTCCAGCTCAAATATATCTTGAATGGTTTTGAATTCACAGGGCTGCATAGAATCAGAACCAGTCCCTGGCAAACTGCTTCCAGTATGGTGACAGATGGAAAAAAATTAGAAAATATGCCATAATGTTTCTCAGCTTGCAAAAGCAGAAAATACTCCCATTCTCTACAGAGAATCCTAAACTCATCACACAACGCAGTCCTCGGAGTATTTGCTTTGTGTGCCAGTTCAGGACAGCCACAGACCCAAAGACCACACCTGCAGGGGTAATGCTGAGGAAACACAGCCATGTTTGCCACTGGCTGAAGGCACGACACTGAACAATGCCCATCAACACTCACCTCCAGAGTGCCTTGGCTTTTATGTGCTAACCTTGGGAGATGAGCAGAGCACTGAACCGAGTCTGTCCATAGCCCTTCTGCAGTTGCTCTACAAGGTTACAGCAAACTGGATTGTAAGATCTTTCTGAAACCGAGTTTTCATTTAATTTCAACTTTCTCAAATATTTAATTTCCAAAAAAAAGAGGAATAGACCCTTATATAACATCTAAAGTTTTTCAAATGAGGGATAAGAGCACATCTGTTGAAAAAATCTCTAAATTGTACTAAAGTTTATCCTTATTTTAATGGCCAATGTTCTCAAATAATTTTCCCTGACTGGACATTTAATGGAAAGATTTATTTTGTTTTATTCATGTAGGGCTCTGGCCTGTGCCACATTAAAGACTGTGTGTAACACTGGGAATTGCCTGCAACGAGGAATTATAGGCAGAGATGGAGAATCAGTTTTATTCTTTAGAGGACCAAGTACATGTAATGGTTGCTGAGGGACACAGTACAGCTCACAGCTTGGAAAAACAATTGCATTATCAGCAAGGAAAGGAGCCACAAACCGTGTTAGAGAAAGGTAAGAAATGTGGTTAATTGTTTGGATTTGTGGAGAGAGCTGAATTTGCTGTTTTACTAAGGTAGATAAAAGCTAGAAGATAAAATAAAGGATTATGGAAGACTATAAACTTTTTCTCTGTGTTAAACATGGGATGATGCTGTAACATACGAAAGAGGCATGAGAAAGAAAGACCTCCCTGAAATGGAGAGTGCTTACAGGGCTATCAGCAAAGAGATGCAAATTAAAACTAGATGAGAGTAAGGTTACTCAGGGACTGGTCTTCGATAACCTCAGTGATTTTTCCACAAATTCTTGTTGGGTTCTGCTTCTTTCTTTCCTTATTCATGCAAAAATTTCTTCAAACTGCATGTTATCTCTTCTCTCAGTGAGGGAATAAAAAGTTGCCCTGAAGGGATCCAGGTCATGCATCCTCTTGGAGGAATCATCAACATTTATGCTCTTCAGATGCAATATTTTCCATAAGATTTGTATGCATGCATATGTGACCATGAATACCATATGTTTTTCTGAAATACAAGTTAATTTTGTAATATTTAAGCATAATGCAGGATGACTGTTTCCTTGATACCAGCCATGGAAGACAGAGAATTAAAATATGTTACTATTAAAAGGATTCGTATATCCATTTTGATAAAAATATTCTGTTTTAATATGATGGGTACCTAGGAATGATATGAAAATATTCTTTTGAGCTGAACTGAACAGCATTAGTTCTTCAGAGTACTTGTCTTGGCAGCTGTGACAAAACCTAAAGTCAGCAGTACTCCAGCTGACTGTTTTAACTGGAAGACCCTGTGAGAGAAACACACAGCTGACTGAAAAGAAAGCTTAGATTTTAAAAGGAATGTTAATTTCTTTAAAAACAAGAGCAGGAAAAAGTCCATGTGAGAAGATAGGAGTCATAAAACCCTAAGGCCCTCGTGTACCCTTCTTATAGTTCACATAAGCCAGCTGCTTTCCCTTCGAAGATTTGATTTCCATATTTTCCAATTGTCATGTGTTGATTAGAGTATTGATGTAAAGCAAAATGAGACAAAGGAGCAGGAGAACCTCTTTCTCTGCTGAGAAAACAACTAGATTAGAGATCAGGTATCTCTTGTGTCTAGCTTGATGGATCCCCAAACCTTCCATTTCTGCCTGCAGGAAAGTAACCCACACAAGACAAAGATATTTACTCAACAGCCCCACACCACTATGACTGGGGTTTTCTCCTTGATGATCAGGTTGGTATTTCCAAACTGTTTCATGCTGACAGGTCTTAGAATCTACTAGTCTCATTTCTGAAACCAGTGATTTCACCATCATTTTAAACTTGAAAAAAGCCCAAGAGATTGGATATGCTCTGATGATGACCAATAAATTTACCTGATAAATGGACTTCGAACCAAAGATTTCTAGATTTTTGTGCTCCAACTGGCCTGAAGTGCCTTGGTGCTCAGCTCATGAAATGTAGAAAACTTCTAGGGGGACCTAAGGATTTGATTTTATGAGCTTTCAGAAAGTTTTCACTTCTGAGGTGCTCCAGCAGTATAGTTGGGGCTTTCATGCATTTCTTACTGAATGTGATGGAATTTTGACTGAGGTTTCTACGTGCTTTTTAGGATCCGTTCCATGATCTTCAGCAATGCAGAAGATTTTAGAAGAGATGTTGAGTGTGGAAACAGAGGCGTCTCTGAGTCCCTCAGAGAGAGAACAGAATGCAGGAGTTAAATTAAAAACCTTTAGAGATTAAAGTACATTAAGCTGCGCATATGAAATAGAGGTGTAAGCTTTAGTTTTAAGTAAGTAGAAATATTATTAAGTTGCACAGATATGAGGTAGAAGTATAAATCTTAGTTTTAAGTAAGAATATGTTTTAAGTGCCCTGAAGAGCAAAAGCCTTAGAATCTAGTGTAAAAAACAAGCTTCAGTGAGAGCTCAAAACCAAAAACAAGCTTCAAAAACAAGCTTCAGTGAGAGTTCAAAAACATAGTTCTAGATATAATAAAAATATAGGAAGAATATTTCTTACATTCTTCAGATAGAACAGATAGGCTATATGCGCAAATGATATGTAAATTTTTGTATTATAGAACCAGAATTCTAATAGGCTTAAAAGAAATGCTTCAGGTTCGTGTTTTTAGCTCATTTGATAATTTGTAAATAAAAATCTGTGTATTGGAGTGAGAGCTCTCTCGCTCTCTCTTCCTCCACCATCATCATCATCACTACCACCACATGAAAGGAGAAGAAGAGGAAGTACAAGAAGAAAAGAACAGAAGAAGAAAGACCAGGGAGCATCTGCCTTTGCTTGGGACTCTGTACCAGGCTGCAGCTTCTGCTTCTCATGGGGACTCTGTACCAGAAAGTTTTTAGCATGGACTTTAACATTTGGGATTTATTGTAAAGCTTGTAGCTTTACAATAACCAACTTTACAGCAATCAACAACTGCTCCTGCTCTTTTGAAGATATAAACCCATAACAGTCCTGACAAATGTGCTGGAATTTTGACTGAGGTTTCGACATGCTTTTTAGGGTCTTTTCCAAGATCTTCAGCAATGCAGAAGATTTTAGAGGGAGCATCTATAAATTAAAAAAAAAAAAATCAATGTAAGGTATTACAATATTTATTTCTGTTTCCAGTGTACAACAGCCATCTTAACCATTCCCACGGGACAAAACCCTCAATAATGAAATCATCTCAAGCTTGATTTCAAAAACTAACATTGCAGAATAGGTATGGATGTCAGTGCCTCAACCACCTAATCTTCTTATGAGAAATAACCAAGGAATAAATAATATTTACTTACTTGATTGAGATAAGAACTGATCCCAGAACCCAAGTTAATAGAAAGCTGAAGCCAAGATATGGTATTAAGATGTGGTGTTTTGTCACAAGGGTAATAGTGATTTAACACCCAAAACTCTTTGTGACTGGAAAAGTCCTTTGGGTTATTCCATATAAAGACACAGGTACATTCCAGCTTTAAATATATGCTACTTATAACTTCAATGCAAGACAATTTAAAAAAATTCTTCTCCTCTGCCAATGTATAATGTTGCTATAAGAGACTTTCTGAGGAGTTTGCAGAGACACAGATATACCATGAGTTTATTTATTATGTCCTTAAGATAAGGACTTATCTGGTGACCACAGGAAAAAAAAACAACAAAAAATGGAGGTCATTGAAGCATATCTAATTTCTAAATATTATAATGAAAATAATACCAAATGATATAAAACAGCTAAGTTTCAGAATTAAACCCACCATAGAAATTAAAGATTCCCATCATTAATCTTAAGAAATAAATTTAATTCATACCAAAACATTACAGTGGAACGTAAGCATTGTCCATTATCTGCTGGATGCTAAAGTGTGTTCTGCCAGAAAATAATTCTTCTCTTATCAACAGTTTATACTTAGTAACTGAACTTTAGCTCCTGTAGGAATAATTAGGATCACTGATGAGAGTTATTCACATTTTCAAAGTCTTGTGAATAACATGAAGATGTGATATCCTGACTAGATCTAACCCAGGAGCATTTATTAATTTATGCACTGAAGAATAGCTGATAGTGGTTAAATGTAATTTTATAAATTTGCTTTTATTTCCTGCAAGGCTCAACTCACTCTCTGTGTTACAGTACTTAGTTAATCCTCCTGTAGACCTTTAGATACTCAGGTTATAGGGGATCCAGTAATTCACACTTAATAGTGGCTGCAATGATAAAAGAAGCTTATCTGCCCCTACTTTTCAGAGGTTTTAAGGAAACATCTTTCTGTGTGCCCAGGCTAAGTGATTCTTTGCTGTAATTTCCTTCAGGGCTGTTCTCCAACCATAAAACACCAGGCAAAGAGGACAGACCCTTAATACTAAGTTGCATTGTCTGTCCAAATCAATAAGTTTGGTCATTGATACATTCCCAGAGATGAGCAACCATTTCTTTTAGTGTTGCTGTACATTAAATGAGCTGTTCATTTTCCAACTTATTTAAAATACATGTGGTTTGTAGCAATCATATTTTATGTCTCGCCTTTGCATTAGAAACACAGCTTGGTAGCAGGTCCAAAGTTAAATTTAAGAAGCTCTTTCAAACTCTTTGCACTGTTGGATAATCCTTATATTTTTACTGTAGTTTTCTTCACAAGCCCCTTTCCTCTGAAATCCCTGCAGGCTGAAACACCCCAAACCTCTCTGCAGTTTTGCACAGGAAGGGCTGGATTGGCCTAGTGGAACCAGTTTGAGAATATTTGAGTTTGTATATGTATCTCTGCCAGACTGTGAGGATACATCATTTATCTTGACACCTTTATCTAACAATCCTTCAATACCAAACTAGTCTTGTGTTTGTACATGCATTTATCTCTCCCATCATACACGTGTTACAAACTTCGTTAATAACTTCTAGAGCTGCTTGAACTCTCCACCTCATGGGTGTGAGACAATGGCTCTGTGACAATGCAGCTAAGAGAACAAATATTTTTGACAGAATTCAACAAATAATTCCTGTATTTGACATGCTTATTAATTTCTAAAGTTGTAAAAATTCATTCATCTCTTACTTCTCTAAGTAGAAGCAGAAAATAGATACCTGTCATAACAAGTTCAACTACAAATAAACTTATTGGAAAGGTCTCCTGCTAAATATGAGCAATTTTTTCTCCATATTTAGATTATTTAACTTTATTAGCAGAAAATATTTTTAAAACTCAGGGAAAAAATCAGAGCAGATCACCCACACACCTTCCTTAGAGTTGCCAGGCTCCTCTCTGCTGTGGTACTGATCTTTTGAGTTACTTCTTTTAACCCATATCACAGTGTGATAAACTTACACATCACCATACCACCTGTGTTAAACTTTCAGTGTTTCTTTGTTGGTCATAACAAGACTGCCCCCAAATACTAGAAAACCCCACACTGCCTGGCTGTTGAACTGTGTAGAGAATGAGATACAAATCACATACTGCAAACAGAGGATGAAGCATCCCAAAACTTTCCTCCACTCCTGGAAGTCTCAGAGATATTTTGGCAAACAGATGATTGAGTGGGTGTAAATTCCCTGCCACAATCCCTGGGAGTGAGAGATTAAAGAAACCATCACTCCTGGGAAATATCCATGCCATTAGAGCACAGAGAGCTTGCCACTCCCTGAGGCAGAGCATGTACACCATCCACTTTCTGACTTCTGCGAGGCTGAAACTCAGATCTGCCTCTGCCTGAACCATCTCAGTTAAGATCAGTTTAAGTTAACTCAGATCTGTTGTAACCATCATCTCACTCCCATATTTCTGCATAAAAATTGTAGAATTTGTAAAAATGGCATGCAGGTATATGAATCATCCTGTGCCTTACACTGAGGTAAGCCATACACAATGAACCAAAAATTCATGAAGTAAAGCATGGTCACAGATCTTAATCTTAATCACCATTCTCTTGATGTAAGAGAAAATTGTTAAGAAGTGGTGTGTCCTCAGAGGCAATAGATTTATTTTTGGGGCTAAACTTAGAAGACTCTGCATAGTGTCAGCACTGTTTAAACTTCTTGCTCTCCTAGCTTACCCATGTGGTCCAGTGTGCTGAAAAAATACCTTTTTTCCCCACCTCTACACCAAATAGCCTCATCAAAACTGAGCCCAGAAAGTCTAACACAGCTAATGACAATGCAATCTGGCAACCTGTTCCCATGATATTTGGCAGCATTGTCACAGAAGAGAACAATGTATGAAGGGGAATATAACTAGAAGGACAATATATTTTTATGGAAACAGAATGCAATTATTCAGCTCAAAATTAATGAGTTTTCAGCCACAGTTGTTCCTTCATCACCAAGCTGTTCTTCTTCACTGACAGCAAGCAAAGAGGCCTTGGGATTATGTCATATCTTAAAGAAGCTGCCATGTGTCTTCAAGGACCATAAAAGGCAGAATCACGGTTTTATGTCTCAAGACTGACGTCCATTTTCTATATATGATTAATGTGTTTTACAAACAGTACTTTGGCCACAGAAATGGGAGGATATTTGTAAAAAAAATCTGAAGGGCACAGAAGAATGAATGGGTCTGATGAAGATTTCAGGACAGATCTTGCATCTTCCTTTGGTGTTTTTTGTTCCTTTGTCTGGATTTGTCTTTCATATGTTTGAAGCCTAGTGTAAAAGAAATCAGGAATCATAATAAAGCTGTTTACCAACTCGTTTATGTAGAAATCTGTGAGAGTGAATTGCTGCAGAATGACTTATAAATTTCTGTGCGTTGTACAAGTAAATTAAAAAATATTCCTTCAAACATGTTCATTAGTTTGTATAACTCTTGCTCTGTAAAGCTCACTTATCAATATGTCGAATCAAGCAAAAGTGGATTATGACCTGGTCAAATGGTTTGCAAAGACCATCTTTGAATAGAAAGTATAGGAATTAAAAAAAAAAAGGGATAAATTTCTTGAATGCTTGATATAGCTGTCATTTGAAATTATTTAATTAATTCCTAATCCCTTGTTTCAGCTGACTTAAGTAACAGTGTTTTCTGAACTAAGACTAGAAAATGTCTCCTTTTTAGCCACTCGTCTTCAGCTGTCAACATGTACAGGAACAATTGTTACTGTCAGAACTGACATGAAACATCAACCACAATCCTGAATTAACTTCCCTTTGGATGTCTCTCAACTGCTTTCACAAGCAGTGATCCAGTCTCTTTCCTAATTCCACAGACCTTTTTTTTTTTTTTTAATATATTTGGAGGGGTTTCTTTGGGTGGTTTTCTAATTGAATTTTTTTCTTTATTTATGGCATTGTATTTGCTATTCTCTCTAGCATCTAGTCTGTATGGCATGTGTGAATTCCTTTTTGAGCCTTGCAGAATGGGAAGAGAGGAGCTGTGGTTCTGGTAAATCACAGAGACCAATGCTGAGAGACTGTGAAAAGGAGTAAGGAATGGAAGAAGATTTGTGCTTTGCTCAAACAAGCATTAATGCCAGCCTTCTTTACTGTCTAAATTTATAGTGAACTCTTCACTGGTGGTCTCATAGACTACTTTGTCTGTACTCAGACAATGGCAGGGATGATTCTTAACCCTGACATCCAGCAGATGATCTGTAGTGTCAGATGGTGCATCCTGCATGGGACATCATTCCTTGAAATGTTTAACTGCACCAAAAGAATCACTCAATGTGACCAAAGACAGCAAATTTTATTTTATTTGCTAATCCTGCTCTTCAAACAAGTAACGCCTAAATATGGTTCAGCAACATGTGGCCAATTAACCTCCAGCTCTTGCTGAGGTGAGACCCAGTATGCATCCTCCTTCTGTTCTATCTGTAGCTGGGCCTTGGAAACTGGAAATCTAAATATGACAGCAGGTAGGGAAAGGTGGTGCAGCCCCTGAGATGGAGACAGCATGGCACAACATACTTTCCTACAAGTCAAATGCTGCCAGAATTGCCAACTTGATTGTGGGGTTAAAAAAGGCTTGGTTTAGTTTTCCTCATGATAACTTCAAGCTATCAACTCAGTCTAATGAGGTGATTACTGTATCCTTAAATCTCTACACAGGAAGGCCAGGAACTCCATTTTTTACAGCAAATCATATCTGAGCATGACTGCAAAATTGTTTCTTTTTAGTTGGATAGAATAACACATCCCCAACCTGTGAGTTTAGTGGAAATTTCTTCATTGATTTCTATGGCTTTTGGATTAAGAATGTGACATTTCCTAGGCTAAACGACATAATATTCTGATATTTTAGAAGGAATTATTGTCAGTTAAATGGCAGCAAAAATCCAATGTAAACTGGTATGTTTCTCAGCCTCTTTCTGATTCCGTGATGGTTAAAGCAGGATATATATGGTATATAAATTGCTGCTGGAATTTACCCACAGGACAGAATACATTTGCTCCTAGGAGAGATCCAGACAAGAAGCTAAATACCAATATTGCCTAAGATGGCAAAGGAAGTGGAGGGACATTTCATTCAGTCCATGTGTAACAATTTGGGGATTTTGTCCTCCCTGTCCTCACCTCTGCTGATGCTCATGCTCACTGAAAGCAAAGGGCTAGAGTTTCATCTGGAGATATTTAATAGCTCTCAGATGAGGTACCTTAGAGGAGCATCAGGCCTGATGGAACAACTGCTGTAAACTTCAGTGAGTGACAGGAGAACCAGAGGCCTTCATGATGGTTAATACAAGTTGCTGCCAGACATTCATTACACACATATTACATAAACACACATAAAATTAGATTTTTTATATATATGCGCAGTTTTTATATACATAGATCACACTTTAAATTAAACACGTACAAATCATAGGTCAAGCTCGTAAGGGGCAACATTGAAATCAGTGGAAGAAAACTGGGATAGAGAGACTTTTAAAACTTATTTCTGCTTTAACCCACTTGGATGTTTCTGGGAGCAAAATTTGCTTCAGTGAGAATAGTCAGGTGACTAATGGCCGCATTCCTAAGGAAAGATTTGAGAATAGAATGCTTGAATCAATAAGTGAGCAATCTTTAGATCTATGAGTATATAACCAGAGAAAAAAGATGAAGCAACTATGATTTCTTGTGCACTGCATTTTTGTTTTTCGTTTGGATGAACAAGCACACATACTTAAAGAGCTCTTTGCCAACAGCAATAAAGGACTCTGTGCCAGATTGCTATTGCCTATATTATAATATTACATTGTGACTGGAGCTGTATTTCTTGTATTTGGTATTTTGTTTGTGCATTGTTAGGTTTGGCTGGCTACAGCACAAGTGTACTCAGGGCTGGCAGATCCTTTCACTCATTTTAAAGTGAAAATATTCATTTCCACAAAGAAGTGATGCTTTTTTTGGGCCTAATGAATTCAAAATCTCAGCTATGCCTCATACACAATGGTTAGAGGAGAGAAAGAAGGGAGGAGACTTCTGCTAAGATTTTTTTGTACCTATAGTTACTGTATGAGATGAATGAAACTAATTAGAGGCCGACATTCTGATGTGTGTTGTAAGTATAAGCCAGACACTTCTATGGGAAGAAAAGCAACACTGAATAAGCAAAATTTTTCTTCTTTTCTTCCTTTCTTTTTTTTTTTTTTTTAATTTGTTTCTGAGTGGAAAAGGGTTTCATCTGGCAGAAACCAACACAGATTTATTAATCTCCATGGAATTTCTCTGGCTAACAGGGTTTACAACTGAGAAACCTATGCAGAACTTAAAAGTTTATTGTCTTCTTTTCATAAGAAAGAAAAGCATGTTTATCCGTTTTTGTCCCCTCTGACAAAAATAAAAACACAAGAACAAAAAATCCTTACCAGTCTTTTCTGGTCACCTAGATCAGAGGTATGTTGTCTTACATCTCAAATATGCCTAAAGCCCTAGGCATCTCACCTTGGAGGGCCCTTCGCACTTTGGAGCCCAAAGCTCGATATTTCTTATAATTTGAGGTGCATTTGAGAATTAAAATTGGACTCATATATCAGGGAGTCCTACCTCCCTACTGACTACCTTTCTTGCAATATGAGAACATCTGTATTTCCTGCAGTAGCTTATCAAGCTTTAGAAACGTTCTTCACTAATAGGTTGTACCATCTGTTGGGCAATTTGCCTATATTGCATTTTGTAAGCAGCTCTCCCGTATTTAGTCACGTTGCATTGCACTAATAGAGTAGATAGACACCTGTCTCCTTTTTCCCTGTGTTTGATGAGGTTGGATGGAAAGAGCCTGATGCATTTTACTTTTCTCTATTCCTTTTAATAACTTCAATCTCTTGTTTGCTTCCTCACTGTAAAACACAGAGAAGGTTCTGAGACTAAGCATCTAAAAATATCCTTTAAAAAGTTGGTTTCCTATTTTTCCTTAAGTTCTATTTATCTAGGAAAGGAGAGGGAGGGTGACGGTAATTGGAATTTTAACTTTCTCTTCTTTCCCTTATATCATTATACTCAGAAATGTTTCTGGTTCATGCTGTTTTGTTTAGGTGCTCCCAGATCCATCAAACCCTGCACACTTTTGGGAATGGGACTGTGCCATTCTTCACAGTTGCAATGCCATGGAGGTGTGTGTCTTCTGGCTCTGTGATGATTCTAGTAGCCTCTGGAGGATAACCAGTGATCCTTTAAATTGGTGTAATCTGCTATGAAATACATGGTACCCTGGATGGTGACATTTGCCAGTGAAACATGCCAGGGTGAGGATCCTGTGTCCTTGCTAAGTAGCTGGGAAATGGGCACTGTGTAGACAAACCCTGCTGGAAATTAATCCCCTTCTGTCTTTCTGGATAGTTTTATCACACCATGCTCCTTTGATCTGGGAAAAGCAAAATGAAAAATCATGTAAACCCCCTGTAAAAAACAAAATTTGGAGTTAGTCATGTGAAATGAAAGTATATCCGGACTTTAGGGTGCTTACAAGGGGCAGCAGGAAGGACAGAAGCGGGGCAGATGGAAGGCAGAGGAGCACACACTTATGGACTCAACCCAGGACAGTTGTCCCAATCACTCTTTCTTCCATCAGCTAAAATACTACTTTAAATAGCAGTTTGAGCAGTAGGTTCTATAAACATAGTACTACTCCCAAATCTGAGAATCCAGACAGGTCAAGAGGAAGACACAGTACTCACAGCTGACCTTTCAGAGCACTGTATGGAGAGTGATTGGCAGTTTTCATTTGGCTTAATTCTTCAAGGGCTAAGAGATAGTGTAACACAAAGTAATTTCTCATTCAGTCCCTATAGGGACATTAAACATTTCATATTCAGTCAAAAGTCACTGAAGTTCTAAAACTCATTACATTCTATTTTAATTATATCCATTTTTCCCCTTTTTCTTCACTAGGTAGCAATTATTGGTGAATATATATATTCAAGTTAATCTGCATTTTCTTTCTAGTCTGAAATCTAATATGCAGTTGCATTAAAATTAGTCTGTTACCAAGAGAATACTACAATAAAAACTGGTAATAATGAAATAATCCTGTTTAGATTTAATATAATTCCATATTAAATACATTAAGGGTTCTTCCATAACCTCTTCCCTCCTCTGATATTTTTCTTTTCCCCTTTTAGTGCTGCTCACCAGTGCGACTCATGAACGTAAAATCTTATCATTGTCTTCAGGGTGCAAAAGAGCACTACTGCATACAGGCTTCCCAAAAATGGGTTGTATTTTCAAAAAATCTATGTTGATGCTTGTGACTTTCTGGCAATTAAGAAGTGTCTGATGGTGAGCATGTTACAGGCACCAGTAATGGAATCACGTTACTGTATGGTTGAACAGTATAAAGCAATGAATATTACATTTTGAAAAGTGTAACATATTTTTATTGCGTTAAACTACATATATTTATCACTGTTAAATCAGGAATCCTGTATTTAAATTAGTAAATTTGATATTACGCCTTAGTATTATACAGTTTTTAAACTCAAATATTTTTTGTGCAAGAACATCAACACAGCCCCGCCCTTCTGTCTGTCCCTAGATGCTGAAGATTCATTAGCACTCATTGGGACCATGTCTTGTAATAGTGTAACTTAAAGAAAAGGTTTATTCACCATATTCAGAGAGAAAAGCTCAGAAAAAAATGAAAATAAAAGAACACTGTAAACCATAAAGACTAATAGGGCAAGTAAGCGTAACAGCAAACTCCGTGAGCTTCATGGCAAAGGTTGATGGGACAGGTGTAAACCTGCCTTCCCTTCCATGCACGTGTCCCTCATTCTTCTCTCTTCCTGCAAAAGCCCCAGTCATGGCAAATATCTTTTGTTTCTCCTGTGCCTGTGGTGTGACTGCCCACTGGATTAGATATGTGTATGATTTAGGGCCCCATGGAAACCAGAAATCCCCACTTTTTTATTACCATTGTCTCTCCTGAAATTCAAGCTTATGAGGAACAGCTCTGAGGACAGTGGTACAAAGTAGAACTAATCAGAGAGAGAAACTGATTAAACAATCTTCATTTAGTTTATCAGAGTGAAAATGCTTCGTAACAAAGTGTTGATTTCAGAGACAGACTATTTCAGAAAAAAGTTTAAAGAATTCCCACAGTGTTGAAGTATTCCCTTTCACTATTTGAGAAAATTCTGCTGTATTTTTTTAGAAGTCACATTGAGTTTTAATTTTTTCCTTCTGTGTTTAACTGTGTATCCTTTCATGTTACTATGTTAGATGCATAAAATTCTATATTATGTATTTGTAAACACTTTGTATACATGATGTAGGCTAAAAGGATGAAAAATCTTGAAATGCTTTGATCTGGGCAAAGCATTTCCAGTGAAGCAAAATATAATACCAGAGACAAGAAAATCTGCAAGGACAATACTGATAAATTGTTCACAAAAATTAAGTTTCCATGCTCTGATATTCCCCTTTTTCAGACACAACTTGAGAGCTCAGTCAAATTAGTCAGAGTAGCTTGAGTAGATGAATAGGAAGAAGTTAAATTTAAAATAGTATTAGGATTATACTGGTATTTTAGGTCTCTATTATACCTGCTAACAGGATATATGGAAGAGCTGTTAAATACCATCAAGATTTTTAAGTTAAGGATGTGTCTGAAAAATCGAATATTGTATGACACTCTCTTACTGAACCTTTTGCTAAGATTCATTCCTTTGCACATTTCATAACAGTTGAGAATATCTGGGTCCATTTGTTCCCCTACCTTCTGTATTGTCTGTAAGCAACCCGAGACAGAGTGTGTGCCACAACCTGCTTTTGCACACAGAGCTGGGCATGGCTGGCCCTGGTTTGTGACTCAGGGCATACCTACACCAGCACAGGCCTGGCAAGAAGTGCCTTGGGTTGACGAATCTGGTGTAGTGGTCCAGGTGTCTCAGGTGTGGGGCCTTGGTAGCCCTGGGCTTAGCCTGCAGTGTAGATCTACTTGGTGTGTACAGCTCATGTGAACTGCACTCTGCAAGTGCTGGAAGGGGTCTCTGGCTTAAGAGGAAGCAAATGTTTGTTACCACAAAAGACACATGGTCCCATCTCCAGTGTGGTTATAGAAAGAAGAGGCAATGGAATCAATCACCTACCTGAATATTTGCATCTTTCTTTTGCTCAATGAGAGGAATGCAATTACTTTGCTGAGCTTGGTGGATCTCATCTTTGGATCCCACTGGAACACAGCTGAAGGTGCCATCCTTTACCTCTTTCAAGGAAAGGCAAGATAACAAACTGCCTGGCTCAGGGTCTGGCCCTGGTCTTGCCTGATGTGGTAAATCACTGATGGAGACAAGGAATCCCAAACACTGACTTCTAGATTCTTTCCTTGACTATGGAGACGTTTTAATGTGCAAGGTCTTTAACAGAAAAATGGTAGAGGTAATTTTGACACTGTTCTCACCTGGTGTAACCCAGAGTAGTGTTTCTAAGTCTGTAGATACTCTAATGTAGTGCTAGAAGTGCTGTCAGCTTTAATTATTTCCAAGTGTGAGCTGCTATATTAAATGGCTAGCTCAATTTGTCATGAGGCTTAAAAAAATAGGTATTATGCCTTTAGATATAGTACCTATTCATTGTATTTTTAATTTTTCACTTTAAAAAAGCCCACAGATTTTTCAAATCAGGAATAATTGGTTTTTGCTTTAGAAGAATAGTCTGAATTACTCCATAATTGCGCTGATGGAAAAAAAGTAGCGAAGACTGTGGAAACTGTAATTAAAGTACAACCTTAAAAGGATTGGAAGTTAATACCTCTGAATCAAAAGAGAGTCTTTCAACCTGTAGCCTCCACAGTCTTTGCCTTACAGCCATTAACCCTGAGAAGCGGTTTTAAAAGGTACGCTATGTTTTTATTCTGATGTACCTATGTCTAAATTCTTTTGAATGCATGACAGAGGTGCAGCTATAAAGGAACCCTGCAGCTTTCTCACCAGAGGCTGTGGCTGCCTCTGTGCACTGTGGTCGGTAGGTCATGCAAAGCCACCTTCTGTGCAAAGGACACAGCCACAAACTGGCTGAAATGTGTCCCCTGCAGCAGTGAGGGGTCACATCTGCCTTGTGAAACCTCACCTATGTCCCTCAGGCCCTGCTACAGCCTGGCACGGGAACAATTGTGCCTTTTCACAGGGAACAGAAACCCAGAGCTCTGAGGGGCAGGAGGAAAAAGGGTGCAAAAAACCCCTTTTCCTTGCTCCTCCCTGGCCTTACAGAACGGGTACCAGGAGTGAGTTTGGGGAAGGGGTTTTCTAAAGTAACACGCAGAGGAACAGGATTGTAAAGCCCACAGAATGACTATGTTTGGTTGCCTGTTAATTTATCATCACTCTTCTCTTGCCTTTTTCTGTGAATGTCCTATTTCAATGGTAATACTTCTGGATAATGTCAAAGCCTATTACACATCCTGTGAGCTACTGAGCACATTTCAGATACTGGATAACCAATGTCTGTGATGGAAAAACATGGAAGGGCTTTACTGAAAGGTCTTTTATCCAGGGTCTTTTCTGTTGTCCTGCTGGTGTTATGATGAATGTCCATTTTTCTCATCCTGGAACACAGTCCCAGAGGCTGCTCCTTATCCACTTTGAAAATACAGTGGAGACTTTTTGCTACACATTCCAGTAGTATTGATCTCTCCATGTGTTTTCCAAATAATCGGGTCCTTCCTAGATTTCTCTAGCATTCTCTGGATATCAAGCTGCTAGCTCTGATCACAGCCTTAGCTACAGTGCACAGGGAAAAACCTGTTAGAGCATCTGAAGGGTGGACCGGAATCATATACAGAGTGGAAATACATTATTTTGGCCACTGGAGGGCTCACAGTTTGTTCATCAGCTCTGTAGAGAAACAGGAAGAGTGAGGAAGAAAAGTGAGCGAAATGCCCAGTTCCAGGGACCTGTTACCTCTGCATATGGAGGGCAAAGTCTCTCTGAAAATGTTTTACAAACTCAGGCTTTACTTCCCGTGTTATACTCCTGCATCCATTACATGAGGATGTCAGGAGGGAGACAGGGGTCCTCTTAAGGTAATGTGCAGTTTTAAAAAACTTCTGTAGGAAATTGCCTGCTGCTAAGTGGATCCTTCTGTGACCTGTTCTCTCATGCAGATGTTGCTTCTGGCTCAGGAGCGTGAGTTATTTCCTGCATTACGCGGTGTAGACATGCTTTGTGCAGGTAAAGCGTTTCTCAAGTGTCTTGAATCACATGGACAATAGTCATTGGTAACTTGGTATTAGTGTTCCCTGCAGTCACCAGGGAAATTGCCTGGGGAAAGCTATTTTGCTATCTTGGTGCAATTCTTGCAGGAAAGAAATATAATTGGTTATTATTTGGCTGGGGGACACACATGAGTGTCCACATTTTGGCTGTAGTCCATTGCTCACCAACACGAGAGATAGTTTTCTATGGTCTGTCATGCCATCTTGGTTTCGCCCTGGTGTTTCACATTGCTTTCCTGGAGCAATCAAAGTTTTGGTTTGTCTCAGACACAATTTTATGGCATCCAAGAAGAAATCCCACAGAGATATCTGACAGCTTGTAGAGTGGAGGACATCCAACTAGATGCTTAAAATTACCATGAGCAGCAGCAAACTCACCACAAAAATAGCAGAATGGAGAAAGCCTACTGTCATCAGGTTATTACATTTCTCCACCAGTCAGAACTCCTTTCTCTTTTTGGAGATGTTCATCTGCCAAAGACAGTGATACAGTCTCCTAGTAAGACTACTTTTAGACTAATTGCTACCATAAATTTAGGCTTATGATTCCAGTCCTCTTGAAGTCAACCCACATTTTTCCCCTGACATCAAGAAAAATAAACTTTGATTGCAGTGGTTACCATATCAACTTCCTCTTAATTTGAGTTGCACTCCCAAAATAATTTTTCTTTTTTTATGATAATGTATATATAGATGCTAATCTGTTTGTGTAAGAAGCTATTAAAATATCTCCATATTCATCTCTGTCTATCAGTCCATGACAGGCATAAATGCATTGATACTGAGAGAGCTACAGTGGAATTCAATTAACTTATTAATAAGACATCAGGATGTTTTAGAGCCTGTTAGTGCTGTGCTTTGGGATATGATCCATACCCTGATAAATCTTCTGGAGTGTGTAGGCAGTGAGCAGAACACATGTCCTTGTCAGTAACTTTGTGATCATGGACAGAGAAATGCCTCTTGATTAATTACATGTAGCTGTTGCCATAGCTCTTGCTTTGTCAAGACTTCCAGTGCAATCAAAGCTCATATCCCTTCATATACCTGAGGTGACACAATCTCATGTTGTCTACTCTCAGTCTTTCAATGGAAGCTCTCTGAATTGTCCTTTGAAGACACCTTCCTCTCCAGTGTTATTATCAGAGCACTGAGTTAGGGAACTCATAGACTCTAATAGACTTAAATTGTGTGAGCTGTGTCTCAGCTTCAGTCTGTGGTGTCACTGGTCCTACCTGGACCTAAGTCAGATAAACTGGGTTGGTGCCTTTGTCTCTATGGAGACCAAGGGGCAAGACATAGCTTGCACCCAGACAGCTGAACTCCCTCCTCACCCCAAAGGATGTTGGCCTCTGCCATGGAGCCTCCTGGAAAGGATTTAATGCCTTGGTGATATCCTGAGCCATGGCTGGGCATTGCCTGGAGGACTGCAAGCTGGATAAAACTGATTCAGGAGCATGCTAATGTGGGAAAATGGGTTGTCATGGGACAGGGCTTTAGGTTTCCTCTGGGCTTATTTCATTTATTGCTGTAGATGTAGCTCCTGAAAAGTCAGTCCATAGAGCCATTTCCCAATACAGGATCTACCAGTCAGGTTTAGTTTCTTAACAGAAATGTTGTGAACTGCTTTAAGCGTGGAGAAGGGTACAGTTTGGAGACTATGAGTTAGGACCAAGAATCCAAATTCTGAAGAAGGGAAACTTCCTCTTTTTAAAGAATACAAAGACCCTCCACCTAAACCAGCAGGGAAAGGTATGCAGATCTACATTAAATTAAATGGAAAAAAGCTTTTTCTACATGTGTGCCCTGTTATGCACCTTAAAATATGCACTGAGATCTATTCCCACAGATAGAATGCTATCATAATTGTAATTAAATTTGAATTCTTTATGGAATAATAAGTTTGATATCAGAAAGAAGCTGTTTCTCTTTTAAAAAAAAATTAATCTTACTCTTTTAAGGGAATTGTGGAATGCAAGTTTCCTCACAAGATTTACTCATTAGAGGAGTAGCTCTCAGGAATTAAATCAGCATTACTTTGCATCATGCAGGGAACCCACGTAGGGTATTTTTGTGCAAGGACATAAATCACTTCATAGTTTCCACAAACATAATTCATATTTGACTGCTAGCCTTTGAGGTTAGAGGAAAAGAAATGTTGCAGGGCAAATGTGAGAAGCAAAATGAAGTAAATGTAGTAAAAATAATAGAAGATCTGCCTGGGCAGATCACGTACTATTTAGCCATTCTCAAATGGTTCAATTTTTTATGAAATTGATATTTCTTGAAGAGAGTTTAAATTAATACAGAACAATATTTTTAAGCATTTGAGAAGAGAAACACCCAGCTGGTGCTTCGTACCAAACCAGGGAATTTGTGTTCATGTATCCAGAGTTTCCAAGCAATTGCTCTAGAATTATAGACCTTAATATCTGTCTAAACTACTTACAATTACCTGTGAAAATGGAGAAGCAGTTCCTTAATTCTATAGAACTAGCAGTTTGGAACCTTGGTATAGTTCTAATGGCTTAAGCTTATAACACAACTTCTGATTAACTGCTCCCAAAAGATAAACAAATCATACTCAATCACAAGTTAGCTGTTTAGGTTATTTATGTTTTCTGATGAGAACTGTAGGGTTTTTTACTAAGTTCATTAGCTACACAGCAGGGGACTGGTAGCTTTCTTTCTATAATTTGAAATTAATGAACTCCAGTGTAATATATGGTAAGCAGGAAATGGACATACTGATGATGAAAATAGGGTGAATGGTTTGAGTCGATTTTTTTTTTTTAATTTGCTAATGTAATGATTGCCAGCCTCTATAGACACTTTAAAAAATCACAGAATCATTTAGGTTGGAAAAGATCTCTAAGATAATCAAGGCCAACCTTTAATAAGCACTGCTGATTCCACCACTAAACCGTGTGCATGAGCACTACATCTACATGTGCTTTAAACACCTTGAGCCATGATGGCTCTACCACTTCCCTGGACAGCCCATTCCAATGTTGTCAATTCTTTCAATAAAGAAACCTTTCTTAATACCCAATCTAAACTTCCACTGGCACAACCTGAGGGCATTTCTTCTTGTCCTATTCCTTGCTACTTGGGAGAAGAGGCTGTCACCTTCTCCTCGCTGCAATCTCCTTTCAGGGAATTGCAGAGAGCAAGAAGGTCTCCCCTGAGACTCCTTTTCTCCAGGCTATATAAGTAACTCTCCTGAGCTGAGTTAGTCTTTATAGTACTTTCTTTAGGCATCAGTTTTAATTTATAAACATTTTCTACACTGCAGGTGTAGCTTGAGAAGTTCTGGTAGAGTCCCAGACCTACAGATAAAAGATCATTACACTAGAAATGAACCAGCCCTCCCTTATGGCTACCCAAACTGAAATAAAGGTAGATTTAAATCAATTTTAGAGCAAATTCGGTATTGAATAGGATGGTATTTGCTTGGAAAGGAAGCTGAATTTGTCTCATAACCATTATTAAGAGAGGATCTATAACTAATGTGGAGGTTGAGGGAAAGCAGGGAATCAGGAGGATTGTTTCATTAGCTGCTCTTTTATACTTTTTGCAAAACAGGCTAGATAATATACAGAAACCAGATGCTTTGTTTTAGCTGGTTGAATCAGTATTGCTGAAGCAACCAATCTGCCTCAGGGAGCTGTGAGTGTATTTGGGGAATAGTCTTTTCTTTTTGCTTGAGATACCACACAGTACATTTTGAACTCCTGTTCTGCCAGGCATGAGCTCTGCATCCATACCCTACATCCCAGGAAAAGGATCTCACTAAGGATGCCCTGAGCAGCTTAATGCCTTGCTGCTCTGCTGCTCATCTCTTTCTTCTCAGCTTCTCCACAGTACTCTTCACATGTCACTTAGTCCCTAAAAATATTTCTGCAACATATGAAGAATGGTGCAGTATTAAGCTGGAACTGTCACCTAATGAGGTTTGCCTCACCTCTGTCATGCCTTGATGGCAAAAGGCAAAGCTGAGTTTTAGGAATGTTGAGGCAGAGAAATGGTTTAAGTGATTCTCTGCTCTGTGAATGTAAGAAAAAGACTAAAGAACAGTGTGTGCCACGAAACAGTGGAAATACCCTGTTTCCTCCAGCCCTCCTGATGGTACAGGTGGGTTTTGCAAATACAGCATGATTAGAACAGTAGCTGTTATTTCCCTGATTCAGGCTGCGGGAGGTGGGTGCAGACCTTCCAGAAAGGTACCTCTACAACTTGCCCCTCTTATTATCCCACTTACTGTTCCTTGACAATTACTTCTGTTGCTCTCCAGCCCTATTCATAAATAAGTAGCTCAAAAACCTAATCACTTTTCTCCACTGGTCCCAGTTTTGATACATCTCTACTTTGATGGGATATTTCTAGCACTGTTATTGTGGTCATCCCAGTGTAGCCTGGGGTTATGTGGTTCCCCATGCCTTGCCAGCTTCACTCTCTGAAGGTCCTTGGGGCTCCCCTCCAGCACTGACAATGATCACTGCTTGTGATTTATAGTTAGAATAGAAATATAAATAGAAATAGAAAATTTCTTGTTATATTCAGTGTTTTATCACATGCTGCTGTATTTCCTTAACCTCAGGCCATGACCTAGACTTGGTGTATCTGTTACCTTCTGGTCCTACAGTCTCTACATACTTTCAGAGCATTTTGGATTTTGAGACATTTTCCCTTCCTTTGATCTTGCTTGGACTCTGAGCTGGCCAATCTGCAGCCCAAGGAACATTTTTTGGAGATACACCATCCTTTTGCTAATGGTGATGACTCAAATGTATAGACAGGAGCTGTGCTTGCAATGGATCCCTACAGATGTTGCAGGAAGCAGGAAAATGTGGGATAAAGCTGGTACCTTCACTGCTCTCTGGCACTGTTCAAAAGATCAGCTGGCAATGCTAAGTTACCTAGACCTGTTTTATGTACAGATATAAAACATCCTTGACTGCTGCATGGAGATCATGACAGTGACAGAGTGACTGTGGTTGAGCCAAACCCAACATGTTTTGCAGGCTAGGGACCTCTGAATTCAGGGTACGTCATCATAAGGCCTGTAGGACATTTGGATCTTCCATTCAGGGGCATTTATGCACCATATGTGCAGTGCCTTCTGTAAATGAGCTCCCCTGGACACAGCTGGCAGCTTCTTGGTTCCACATTCCTCATGCTAACAAAACTGTCTCAAAAAATTAACTGAGTTTTGGAAACCAGGTTCAGGCAGCCAGATGGGGGATTTCTTGTAAGAACAAAATAGTCCTCATTCTGATACAGAGTGGTCATACTGTTTTGAGTCAAAAAGCAAACTTTTAGTGCATTAAAATAGGATTTTTGTCATGTTTTGCAGATTGTAATTGGTCCTCTCCTCTCCAGGAGAGAAGCAAAGGTAAAACTCAGCATCAGGTGCTTGGATCCTGATGCTGGATGTTAACTAGAGAGATGATGAGTAGGATGGATTCTTAAGCAAGTTTAGGAGCTTTGATGTTTCTGCAATACCAATCAAGTCCTGAAAAATAAAATTCTGGATTATAAATCTTCTATGTTGAAATTAAATGTATGAGTCACTCAACAAACTCATGATTCAGTTATAGTTTTGACAGACTTTTCTCTGTTATTTATCTCATTTGATTGCAAATTTCTTGACTTCTGGGGAAAAATGCAGCCATTTTGAATTCAAAATGGCATTGGATTTGTAGGCAGAATTCCTTTGGCTGTCAGGGGGAACAGGATAAGGTTTGCAGTGGTTACTACAGAAAATTTTCTAATGAAAGATTATTACAGCCCCTTCCTAAGTATTCCTCATTTGTGATAATTCAGATATTCATCTGCTTGTGAAGCTCTTAAATATCTTCAAATTAATCTCTGTCAATCAATGACAAAGTGAGCTGCATGAATACTAGAAAAATGACAGTGGATTCAATTAACTTATTAATAAGACATTGAAATATTTTATAGCCCAATAGAATTGTGCTTTGGGACATGATGCATTCACTGATAAATCTTTTGGAGTGCTGAGCAGAAAATGGATTCCTTCTCAGTGATTCTGAAGTCACACTTAATCGGACAAAATCAGATATATAATTCTCAGCTGCTGCCTTGTGGAATACTGATGGTGGAAGCTGCAGAGAAGCAGAGATGAGGTATTTGGAAGTACTAGGAACTTTCAACTGAAATTTTACTTGATTAGGAGAGAATTTGAGTTTAAACCCTTCAAGACACTGACTCCATTTTGATTTGTGTCTATAACTATCAGTTGCAGTAAAGATGCTCTTAAGGACATTCATGAGGCAGAGTTACCTAGACTTGAGTGAATCTTTGACAATACATAAATGCTTATAAGTGATGGATCTCATAATACACTGGTGATTCACATTGCTAAACACCTCACAGATGAGAAAGATGATGTCCGTAACATGTAAATTCTGTGGACAGTGGAACTTTGTTAATCTGTGCATGTTCTTACTTGTAGCAATGTAACCAGTAGTTTTCTGTACCATGTGCTAATCCTTAATGCACAAGAAATGTATTAATATTATAGAATACTGAGAATTGAAATCTTATTCTCTCTCTTATTGTTCAAGATCCTAGGTTTGCCTTCAAATTTATTACTGAGGTAGATCTGGAAGAAATATTACTAGTGCTCAAATATTGTGACTGAGTTAGCTGTTGTTTGAGAGGCTGGGCAGTTTTGGCATAAGAAGGCTTTGTCATCACCCACAATAGAAAAAGTGAAATACAGGACAAACATTATTTTTAAGGACTGGGGTGGGCAAGAGGTTGGGGAAGCCTACTTATACACACACACACACACACACACACACGCAAACACACACACGCAAACACACACACATAGTTAAAGTATATTTACATTTTATTAGTGGTGTTCCTGCCAGATTGATTGAAAATTGGCACTTATTTCCTTAGTTTGATAGTTTTAATCTGTGACTTCTTAGGGTGTTGAGTTTGCTTTTTAATGCAAGGATACATTGAGCTCTTGCTCCCCAGCTGTTGGAAAGTATCAGTGGCTACCTGCAGACTTGGAATAAAAGGAGTCAAAGTCTAGTTTTGGCCAGCAGGGTAGAGAGAGCATGTGTCCTATGGTTAAACTTGTTGGTAGAGCAGGCTGTCCCTGATACTAATGATTTTGGGGAATAGTTCTTTATTTGTGCTGTCTTTGAATTGTGCCCACATATTGCCTATGAGAATGGTAGCTAACACGGACAGTTTTATGCCTTTATTCTAGCTGAGTCACTGACTCTGTTCAGAACAGGGTAATCAATAATTCCATATAGGCTGATCTATCTTTTCCATGTTGTTTAGTTGTTATTTTCACTAAGAATGAAAATATGGATTTTAAGATGTGCTATAGAAAAGCTTACAGTTTGTCAAGGGAATTGAAAGGAAATTAATTAAGGGGGGGAAATTAACTTTTTTTTTTCTGTAGTTCAAGAAGATAATTTATTTCCAAAAGTAATCTGTGTTGAGTCTTTAAAGAAAAAAGGTTATATGAGAATATTTCTCAGAATTTTGATGCAACAGTTATGGTCCTATATATAAGGCTTTGGAAGTGCTTGTGCAGACACAAGCTAGAGAACTGGTTCTTGATTTGACAAACTTCATAATGACTTGTACAAACACTTAGCTTGCTCTTGTGTTCTGAAGAAGAACAGCCATTTGAACTGGATCAAGAAATTTCAGCAAAACCAGTAAATCATGAAATACCACAGGGAAAAATTGTCTCATTCTATTTCCTTCTGTGGCTGATAGACAGGAGATATATATATATGTGTGTACAAATGCATGTATTGTATAAACTAATGCATCTAATATGCATACGTTTGTATTCATACATATACATATATATGAATATATGTAATTTGTGCAATGTGGATCCCTCCAGCAGCTGCACTCAGACATGTACATTTTCCTGGGTTTCAGGAAGGCTTTTGAAACTGTTCCTCACAGACTCCTTCTGGTTTTTGGTGCTCGGGAGAGGAACTGGCTGAAGAGCTGAGCACAAAGGGTTGTGATGGATGGAGTTAAATCTGGCTGGTGGGGAATTGGGCTGGGATATAACTCTACAGTCAGTCCTGTTCAATATACTTATCAATGATCTGGATGCAGGAGTTGAATGCACCATTAGCAAGTTTGCTGACAATGCCAAACTGGGAGGTGGTGGGGACTCGCTCAGGGGAGAGGAGCCCTTGGAGAAGGATCTGCTTTGGTTGGTGCACTGGGCTGTGACTAATAGGATGGAATTTAATGCTGGATTCTGCACCTAGGATGGAGTAAGGCTGGGCACAAATAGAAATGAGAAAAGGGTTCTGGGGTGCTGGTTGGCAGCAGCTCAGTGTGAGCCAGCAGTGAGCCCTGGCAGCCAAGAGGGTAAATCCCATCCTGATGTCTGACAAACACAGCATCACCAGCCAGCCAGAAGAGGTGATTGTCCTGCTGCATTTAGCATTGGTGTGACTCACTTTGAGTACTGTGTGCAGTTCTGGGCCCCACAATTTAAGAATAATGTGAAGGTCTGTGAAAACCTTTGGGGGGGGGTGACAGATTTGGTGGAAGGGCTGGAAGGAATGTCTTGTGTGGAGTGCTGAGGACACTGAGTTGTCTGGTTTGAAAAGAAAGAGGGTGAAGGTGACTTCATTGCTCTCTACAGCTTCCTGAGGAGGAGAAGTAGAGAGGGAGGTGCTGATCTCTTTTTCCTGATATCCAGTTATAGAATGCATGGGAATGGTCCAAAGCTGCACCGGGGGAGGTTCAGGCTCCACGTTGTGAAGGATATTTTCACTCAGAGGGTGGTAAAACACTGGAACAGGCTTCCTAGAGAGGTGGTTGGTGCCCCAAGACTGTCAGTGGTTATGAGGCATTTGGCCAAGGGCCTCAGTAACATGCTTTAACTTTTGGTCAGCCCTGCAGTGGTCCAGCAGCTGGACTAGATGACCATGATAGTTCCCTTCTGACTGAAATATTCTGTGTATTATATGCTGTGCTGGGCCATGCTAATTTGTCTGCCTAGTAACCACCCGCAACAGGTCTCTCAGTCCACCCCTAGACCCTACAATCTTTCCAGCAGTTGTCCTGAACCCGCTTGTTCCTCTAATACTTCTACTACAATCTCTACCCCCTTGCACCCATCATGCCCAGACATAAAGTTCTGATATTTTGTTGTAATTACAAAACAGTTTGCTGACAATAGAAAGGAAACAAGAATGTATTCCAAAGGTTGAAATAGCTTGCCTTTTTTTTTTCTGCCTTTTTTTTTTCTTTTATTTTCTTTTTTTTTCTGCTAGATGTTAAATATTTTCTTTTTTTTTCTGAAACTTGTTTTGAAGAAGGAATGAAAGAACAGGGAATGCACATGAGATTCCTGGTCCTCTAAATTCAATGGCAAGGCTTGCAAGGAGAAAGTTTTCAACAGTGGAACTTTTTCAAGTTTTCTATATGCATTTTCTTTTGTAAGAAAGTGAACAAGTGCCAGAACTTCAGGCATTGCAAACTGGATTAACAGCATTTAATCAATGTATCTGTTTCATTTTTCCTTAACAGAAGACCTGGCCCCATGTTTCAAAGGTAAGAGTGAAAATTTTAAAAGCATAAAGTTTTATGTGTATCCATCCTCCTGTTATTAAGGAAGGTGAAAGTGTTACACAGGAGTGAAAAAAAATTAGCTTTGAAATGATTTTGCATGTAGCTACTTAGATTCCTTTTTCCTGTCTTTTTTTCAGCAGAAAGAACATGCTTTCTGTGCCTGTTTTGAAAAAGTTTGATCTGAAAAAGACCAGAACTTGCTGTTTCACTCTGACATCTATGACGTACTCCCTGGATGCTTGATCCAAACACCACAAAGTGCCTTCATTACCTACCCCCATTCCTGTCTTTCCCATCTTCTATTACTTAAAACATAGGAACAGTGCTTGATCACCTCTGAACTGAAGCTGTGTGCTTATTACCAGTTTCATAGCCACAGCTGGGTAACCGCTTTCCAGAAGGAAATTAAATCTGCATGAAAGAAAGGGAAAAATTAAGGTAGTTTAAATAAGGTATGTTTTCTCTATCTGGAAGTCTCAGGAACACAGAAATTGTCAGACTGGATCATGCTCCAGGTCTGTTCAGCCCAGCATCCTGTCTTTAACAGCAAGCAGGACAGGCTGCCTCAGAGGAAGACATATGAACCCCAGCATCCACAGACATGGCATAATCTGTTCCTCTATGATGTCTCATTTTTACTCTTTGGAGACTTATGTTGGGATAATTACTGCAGTTCTGGATCTTGTGTTACTGTGTAAACTTCCATTTCTTTGAATGTTCTTTTTTCCCTTCCTTTTTTTTTTCTTTTGTCTGAGACAAAATAGATGTAATTATATTTCCATGTAACCACAACTGAAAGGGAAATACAATTAAAATCCTCAATTTACCTGACTGCTGTGGGCTTTTCAGATAGATGAGCAAGTTTTGTTGGGAGCATTTCATAGCCCCTGAGTCACAAATGAATCAAGTGCAGGTGTTAAGGCAGCCTTCTGTCTCAGGTCTGGTGCCTGGGACCATGCTGGCATGGGTGGTGCTGCCTTTTGAAGGAGACAAAAGGTATATGTGAGCCTGCTCCTGGAATAGCCTCCACTGAGTTCTGCAACATCCTGCCACAACCTCTTCAGATGTGAGGAACCTGTGATGTGTGTCACAGGTCACAAAGTTTTCTGCCCCACCTTTAGAAAGGTTGGCACACCCATATGGAGTCACTGGTTGTAGTACAGTGTCTTGTCTTTCTAAAAATCAGAGAAATATACCATATATGCTTGTTGATTTTTGACACATTAGAGAATTTCAGCTTTTCCGAGTAATGCCATTTTCTTTAACAGGCAGTCACAACTAACCTCCTTATTTCAAGAATGCAGAAATCACAGTTCTCTAGCTAATATTGGCTAATTAGCCAAAGCGATCTGTTGTTTTGATAAGTCCTGCCAGAAGAGATTGAATAAAACTTCAAGCCGTAGAGGCAGCCTGGACATAAGAAACACATGGGATTTTATTTCCCTTACCACAGACTGTGAGGTTTTTTTTGAAGACTGATGAACCAAGACGCATATATGTATCTTAAGCTACCTAAAGCCTTCAAAAACCTCTGCTCAGCTGCTGATTAACTCAAGAGGGTTAAATGACTAAATTTCCACTGTTGCACATATACAAAGCAGCTTATGTGCTGATCCTGTTCCATATTTTATGAGCTTCTTGGACCCCTCACTCAAACAGCAGTCCCAAACCTGGAGTTAATTCCCCTTGTCAGTCTCCCATAGTTCTTCTCAGAGCACTTCTCAAGTGGGGACTGTTCCCAGCATGCCAACTCATTGGCACAGCACTCTAGGTTTGCTGAAAGCTTGCTTCCTATTCAAAATTTCCACAAAGCTCTCAATGAATAGCCCTCTAAAACCAAGAGACCTAATTTATTCCAGTTAATTGGAAGGTAAGTTCCTTTCTAAATTTCAGTCAAATCCATATTCTGCTCTCCAGAGTATGTTCTCACCTACTTTCAGGTGAGGTAGGACAGGATTTGGAGCAGGTACCCTGCCTTGAAGAACTACCACGGCTCTGACTCTCAAAAAGGAGTAGGGGAGAAAGACAGAAACATATTCTTGGCCATACAAGGATCGTAACAAAGATAATTTATTGATTGTCTTGAGGAAAATCCATGAAATAGCTTATTATTTTAATCTGAATGCAGTTGATCTCACCTGCAGAATTGTATTTTTTGACAACAGATTTGTAGGCAGAAAAAACCCAAACATTTTAATTTTTTTTTCAGTTTTACATAGCTGTTTTTGTTTTTCATAGTATCAGTAGAATTAAAAAAGTGTCTCTACCAAGTATTTCTGGCTCTACTGTGCATTTAATAGCTTCCATGGACTCCTGTCTGTACTGAGAAATGAAAGGTGAGATGCTGTCTCTATTGGAAACATCACCTTGTTTGTAAACCTTTATGACAGTTGCTGCACAGAGGGTGAGAATTGCCCCATGATGTGTATTGTTCCAAAGAAGAGAATTTCACCATAGAGTTGTTTTTTTTTTTTCTCAGGGGGTCTTATAAGCTTACAAAAGACATAAAGATATTACAAAGCTCTGCACTGTTCATTTTACTTCTATTCCAGTGTCCAATGACTTAGAGCTTCTGGCCATGATAATTTATAATACATGCTTTCTTCTATATCAACAATTTACATGCATATAACCTGTAGGCTATCTGTAAAGAAAGCTGGTGTTTCAGCAGCAGTGTGGATTCAACTGTGAGAAGCAAAATAAGTGTTTGGGAAACTATTAGGAAATAACAGTCTCCATACTTCTGTTTTCCTACAGGCTAATCCCTGTCCCTCCCCTCTTGTCTTGTTTGCCTTCTTTTTTACTATTATTCTTGTTTTGTTTTGTTTCGTTTCATTTTGTTTTCCTGGTCAGCCAAGAGAAAAGTTAAGCTGAAATTTTATGTTCAGGTTCTTCTAAGGGGTAACAATTATTGGGAGTAAACATAGTACATGAGAACACGTGGTTGTTATAAGGTCTGCTGATGTGAAGTTCAGCTCTTCCAATTAATACTGTCTACTTTTAATTAATACTTTTTGCTTTCAGAGACAGGACAGCTAATTCCTCTCCCTCTCCCCCCCCCCACTGATTTTGCCCTCACAGTTACATTGCCATCACAGCAGCAAACCTACTCATATTACCCTCATAACCCCATGTAATTCATGACTTTGGAGGAAAAGAAACTTCATGAATCCATCAGCTGGAGGCTGAAGCCTGGAAAACATTTCCAGAAGCAGTTGAACCAGTAGACAACAGACACAATGGTGTCAATGTGGAGCTGTCAGTGCAGTAGTGTCCATTGGGCTATTTTTGTACCTACCTCAGGCTCTGTCTCTCAGGCTGGATCTCCACTTGCTAATAATGTCAAAGTTGTGGGACCAATCCCTGCATGGGCCATTCACTTGATGATGCATGTGGGTCCCTTCCAAGCCAGAACATTCTGTGACTGTGTGTAACCACACCATCTACCTTGGAGCACTGTCCAATGTCTGTTACCTCCTCTGCCAGCTTTCCTTCTTTTCTCTCACTACTCCCTCCTTCTGTGACCCTTTCTTTCCTAAATTGGTCATTTCTTTGTCTCTTCTGAATTCTCTACTGAGGTGACCTTGTTCTCTTGACAGGGCAGACTGTGCAATGCCCAGCAGCATCAGATCTCCATGTGTTTTTTGTCCCCATGCAACACTGTGGTAGGTGTAATAAAATGGTAATAAAAAAACTAAAAATAAAATAACCAATAAAAAAATAAAATAACCAATAAAAATATGACAGGTAGAACCAGGAATTCACTTCCAAAACATTGCTGCAATTAAACTGAGGACCCTCACATACTTGCTAATACAACAAACTTCAAAAGACCAGAAATCAAATCTTTTGGTGTTCTGAGTCATTCTATAAGCCATGTAAATGATTTTGACTGAATAATAATTATGGCGCATTTCAGAGGAGCCCTGTCTATCAATAACTAACCTGTTTCCGAGGGAGAACCTGGGCTGATGTTCCCACAAAGTGCACAAAAGCTGTGAAATTACCTACATGCACCAGCCCTGGATATTGTGTTTACCAGCTTGTCACCTTTCTGATGCAGGGACAGCCTGAGTGATCCCTAGCTGTGTACTGCTCACCAGCAAGGAGCTGCTTGCTCCGTGAGGACAGCAGTGGATTAGATTTTAGAAGCCTGTAAGTTCCCTGTAGTCCTCAGTGCTGAGCCACTTATTTTCTAAGGCATCCAGGTGTATGTGGGAGCCACCAGATGTGAATTAAATTTGATATAGAGCAAGAATGAACCCCCTCATGACCTTGGACAGAGCATCATCAATGCTGGAAATGTTGTTCTGATGAATCAGGTCAGCAAGAAAAGGATTGATGGAGGGCATTTAGCAGCAATGACACCAGGTTAGCAGAATAATTTTTTTTGCAACATTTGAAAACTGGAACACTTTATCATCTTTCCTCTAAAAATCACTGTTTTGTGGCACGATCAATATTTTGCTCTTGAAATGTACGAGCAGAATAACAGCTTTATGACTTTAGAATCTGGTATGTCATCATCATCAGATGACACAAATCCTGAAAAACAGACTTATTTTGAAATTTGCAGGCCTGAGCTTGCCAGTTAAGAAATCACAGAAATTATTTGTTATAAACAATGGAATTATAACTAGAATCCTAAGGGACATTTGGTGAGGGAGGTTTTTTTAAGATTATAAACACTGATACCTCAAAAAATTTAGTTTTGAGTAAGTGAAGAAGGAAAACAAAACCCAGAATTCTTCACAAATTTTGATTACCAGACCCTGAAACATTTTCAATAGAGAGATTTTGAAAATGTTCCAGATCTTCCAAAGGTAAAAGTGAAACATTTAACCTAAATTAAAAACAAAATATGCATGTGAATAATAAAATTTTCCATTAATAAAAATGTCACATGCCTTTGGAAGACAGTATTTCCTAACACTTACGTGAAAGTTGGTCTGGGTGGCACAGCACCATTTAAATTCACTTAGTGGTAGATGCTAAAGCCATCTTCTCAGCTGCCTCCTTCTCAGTTGAGGTTTTACTAGCTGTCACTGTGAGCACAATGTTGGAATACTGTGCCATGGTGCTGGCTCCAGTGCACAGAGGTGTCAGGTTAACAGTGGATTTTATGCCTGGGACTAGTTAGCAAAGCCAACCTTCTGTTTCTTTTCAAGATAAACTGCTAGCAGTTAATCTATCCAGGGCTTCTATCCATAAAAGACCATGTAAAAATTGTTAGGTTTTGATTGCAATTTAATCTGCTTCTATTAAGGAGTTCTTAATTTGCAGTCTTATATTGCAGGGAAGGGTCTCTGCAGAATTAGCCTGGTTTTGTTGTGTTTCTCTGTTACTTTTACCGTTGACCACTGCCAGAGGGAGGTTAATGGGCTAATTGGATCTTAGCTTTGATGCAGTTCTGCTTCTTTTATGTTCCCAGAGTTCCTGTACTTGCTTTATTAACATTGTCTTCTTGTAAATACATAGTTTGTAATCCCATAGTCCTTGGTTTTTTCAGAACTGAGGGTAAGATTTTGTTGACTAAATATAGGAAGTTAGCATCATTTAAGCAATCAAGTTATCCTTTCAGGCTTCCAGCTGCTGTTCCTAAAGGCTGCAGATCTCCCAGACATGTCCCACTTCATGTGTTTTTAGGACACTCTTGGGTGTCCCACATTGCACCAGGAACCTGTAAAAAGGCAGCTGAATGCTGCCCAGACAGCTTTAGACTATTTTACATGTTCCACAGCCTCTAGCACAATGAATCTCATATCCTGACAAGCAGCTCTGGGTGCTATATGCAATACAACATGCTTTGTTAAACACTCATAAATGTAAACTTGGGAAAGACCACAGATAGATCAAATTGGTGCTAAAAAATATCTTCAGAGTGGAAACATTTCTTTTTCTTGTCAGGATTTGGAAAGGGCAAATACTTCATAGGAGCAAATACATTTTAATTTAATTTAATTATGAAAACAGGATAAAAATTAGCTCAGTAAAGGACATTTTGATTGTTTGACTCTGAATGGCTTTGTTTCCATTTTAAAATGCCACTTTAGATGTATGTACACAAGATGACATGTGCCCATCTGTCTATATTATATCTAAGTGTAATGTATGCCCATAATACAAGAGGTTGGAATGCAGACTTTGATTTCTGTTCTCAAGGAAGATTTACATAACCCTGGAGCAGACTTTCTTGCATTTAATTTTGTGGGAAATTTTACAAAAAGCTTCCCTTTTGTAACACAAAGAATTTTATTGGAGATCTGTTACTTGAGAAAAAGGTGAGGTCCAGCTTCTCATCAGCTCCATGGCTGTAGAATGAGTTTTTTTTGTTGTTGTTGTTGTGGTTTTTTTTTGGCTTTTTTTTTTTTTTTTTTGTTTTGTTTTGTTTTGTTTTGTTTTGTTTTGTTTTGGGGGGGGGGGTTTGGTTTTTTTTGGGTTTTTTGTTGGTTTTTTTTACCTAACAAAGCAACAGGTGGTGAGCAGCTATTTTTTTAAACACATAAAATTTTAACATTAGCTAAAACTCTCAAAAAGCTTAGGTGTTTCCTTTACTGGGTCTGGGCAATCACCAGCATAAATACAGACTAGGCAGTGAAAGGATTGAGAGCAGCCCTGAAGAGGAGGGCTGGGTTCACCTGGACTCACAGGTTCTTGTGGATAAAATGCTAAATGCAAGCCAACAATTTATATAAAAAACTAAATGTAAGCTAGCAATGTGTTCTTGCAACCCAGAAAGCCAACCCTATCCTGGGCTGCATCAAAAGTAGAGTGAACACCAGGTCAAGGGAGATGACTCTACCCCTCCACTCCTCTCTTGTGAGACTCCAGCTAGAGTGCTGGGTCCAGCTCTGGGGTCCTTAGCAAAGGAAAAATGTGGACGTGTTGGAGCAGGTCCAGAAGAGGCCATGAAGATGATCAGAGGGCTGGAGCATCTCTTTCATGAGGACAGGCTGAGAGACCTGGGGATGTTCAGCCTGGAGAAGAGAAGACTCTGTAGAGACTTTATTGCAGCCTTCTAGTACTAAAGAGGCTACAGGAGAACTGAAGAGGGACTTTTAACAGCGGCATGTGTGACAGGACACAGGGAAATGGTCTTAAAAATGAAAAGATGTAGATATAGATTAGATATTGGGCATCCTGGTCTAGTGGAATGTGTCCAGGTGCATAGCAGGGATTAGAACTAAAAGATTTTGAAAGTCCCTTTAAACCCAAACCTTCTATGATTTCATGAGCCCTATATGCTATAGAGTACTATTGGAAGAGTACATTGAATTTCACTGTAAAAGAATGGGACTATTCACTTCATCAGTGTAAAAACATTCTTGATGAAAACCCTGTCCCGTAACTTCAGCTTCTCTGCTTAACACAGATGAGCAAAAAATATGTCAAAAATTTGACATGATGCCACCTTGTCTACACTGAATTGTAATGTTACCTGTTTGGGAATTAAATAATTCTCACTCTCATCTGATTTTGCAACGAATACTTTTGACCCATGCAAAAATAGGTAAGAACAACTATCTGGATCCTAATTATGAACAGTAAGAGCATTTGCATTTATTTTTTAAGCTTTAAAGGCAGTGACCACAAACACATACAAATAGAGCAGAGGGGTTTAACTTTAATGCAGAACTCATTAAACTATTTTCTGCATTTTTTGAGTGCAACTAATCTGTGAATACAGTTGGCAATATATATAAATCTGAAGTGATTCTCCAAATGTTCCACACATAAGGCTTTCAGTTGATTCAGTCTCAAGCAGCATTTTTTTTGTGCTGCTGATTTTGAATGTGTTTTTTCAACAAATGGTGCTGGTTTTTAAAGGATTGTGTTGGTGTTTCTCCTCTTGATATACTTCCATGAAAGCATATAAGCAGGACAAAGGCTTAATTGGGTTGGCTGTGGTGTAAATATTCAAAGTGCTGTAGAGACTGTCATCAAGATTTCACTGCCTGTAGAGAAGGAGCAGAAGGATAACCTTGTGATTAAACTAGTGGACTGTGACTCAAGATATCAGAGTTCAATTCCTTCATCTAAATGTATTGCAATACAAAAAAATCTAAACCTCATTCTCTAGTTTCCATTTACGGTTGTCTTTACCCATCATCCAGTTGCTTGGTTCAATCCCTTTGTGCACATGAAGGAGGACAGTGGAGCTTAACAGTGAAAGGTTAACACATTAGGGAACATGCTTTGAAATCAAATGACCTGAATTATTGTTGCTTGGATTAGTATGCAAGAGATATGGTGTGTTAGACAGCATCATCCTAAAACAACCTCATCTAAGTAAAAGGACATAGAAATATTCACCCCCTGGGCATTCTGAAACATTTTTAGCTTCATTGGTATGGAACCAATATCCTCAGGAGCTGGAATTGAATGTTCTTAATGCAAGGCAGAAGAAGCAAGTGCAGCACAATAACAAAATGTGACATGCCATTAGCAGAATTCCAGCAATTCTTACTTTTCCTCGTTCTCTAAATAAATGTACATTAGTAACAGAAATTTTCCTTTTAAGACCAAATGATTGAAAAGTAGTGACTATCAGGCCTAGACATCACTGATATCAGGTGACATAATGGAGTCATCTGACAGTGCTGAGAAAAATCCTGTGTGTGCAGCAATCATAGATTTTCCGTTTGTAGGGTGTCACTGTTTTTTCCTATGGGTTAGTGAAAAAGTGAGAGAACAAGGACTGACAGGGAACAGACATGCTTGATAGCAGGGGAAGGGAAAGTCTTTGCTGTGGGAATAGGCAGAGTACCTGATTGCAGACAGGCAAGAGAGAAGAGGAAGAAACTTGAGCAGGATGCTCATAGTGCTCATCATACTTTTTAGCTAGACAAGGAGCTGAAGCAATTTGTAAAGGAGAAAATTTTGTCTTCGCTGGATAGAACAGCAGTAGGCTGCCAAAGGAAAAAAAGAAAAGAAAAGAAAAGAAAAGAAAAGAAAAGAAAAGAAAAGAAAAGAAAAGAAAAGAAAAGAAAAGAAAAGAAAAGAAAAGAAAAGAAAAGAAAAGAAAAGAAAAGAAAAGAAAAGAAAAGAAAAGAAAAGAAAAGAAAGATAAAAAATATTTAAGGAAGACAGAAGGAAAACCTGGAAAGATGGAGAACTAAATAGGTGATCTTGGCAAAGTCTTAAGAATCCTCTGACCTAGATTCTGACTACTTTGTCTTGTGTTCTATTTGTTTAGAACAGGAATACTGAGTCTTTTTTATTTTTTTGCTGTGTTGTCCCAGAATGACTTGTTTTATCCAGAAGTACTGGTCAAATCAAAAGCACTAGCTCCTTTTCACCAACACGCCTTTAGACGTTAATGACTACAACAATGTCCCTTCAGCTTTCCAGAGAAATGAAACCTCACACATCAGAGAGTGACAGCTTATTTCTTTTCTGCTGGTTTAACAGCTCACTGAGCCTCAACAAAGTTGCTCTTTGCTGTACCTGACTTCCTTCCTCTGCCTTAGCATGCTGAAGAGCACTCTTGTTTCCAAAGAAATTTGGCAATGTGTCATAAACGGAGCTTTTTCTTTACTGACATTGGTAGAAGACAAGAATTACATGCATTTCTGTTCTTACAGGTGCCTCTGACCAGTACAGCATACACTCTCATACAACTGTCAGGAGGGCTGGTAACCCCATCTCCAATGTGTACTAGAGTTGTAACTGGTTCTGCAAGATACAGTTAACATGAAACAAATAAGAATAACAACTTAAGAACTGAACAAGAACCTAGATAAAATTTATTGAAACTCCTTGTTGAAAAGGTTTTTGAAATAATTTTACTCCTCAGGTCCATTTTGAAGTTGTGGTGTGTGGGGTTTTATTTTGTAATTATTTTTTTTCTTTGTAGGACTTCGTTTTTTCAGGGGTGGTGGGGTTTTTGTTTTCTTTTTGACCAGTTCTTCTCTTGATTCTTCTCTCAGCTGATTATATCCCAGAAGGCTAGGATGTGAAAGAGACCATAAACCACTCCTGTTCTTTGACACATATCAGCTGTAATCCATAAAGTTTTAAGCTTTTGAACAAAATAATTTATTAATTTACAATCATGGCAAAGCAACTTGCAATTTCCTCAGGATTTGTGAGCCATGTGGTGATTTAGATGCATAAATCCATTGTGAATATTTTAAAATATTTTTGTAAAACTTTAAGAACAAGAAAAATACATATGCACATGTTGCTATGCCAGATGTACTGCAGTTTCATTAAGCTAATCAAAAGTGGCACAAAACAATAATCAAATTGAGGTCACAACCAAGAATCAATGAGTTCAATGATTAAACTTTCAAACTAATATTGCAGGTAATCAAATCAAATTATGATTTTGACACTATTTTAATTACTTTAAGTTAGTTTTTCTTGAAAAGAATCCAAGAGGATTTAGATTACTTTGATCTATGATCTATAGATAAAAATATTTATGGGGTAAGAAAAAGTTCCCACAAGATGGAAAAGTACTTAACCTAAGTGCAGCTTCTCTCTCTCTCTTAACTTTTCTCATCTGAACATTAGATGAATGGCAAGTTTAAAATAGTAATGTAGTCCTTTTGGGAGTGACAAAGAAAGGCACAAAAGAGAGATCTATTCTGCTTTTCTAATCTTAAACATTCAATTTAGGGCAAGGTGAGCTGCCCATTGGAAATTTCTCAGTATGTGCATGATCAGCTTGGTCTGGACAGCTATTTCAAGTATGAAAAATCCTGCTTTAGACATCTAACTTTTATTTAATTTTTTATGGTTTGGTAGAATTGATCTGGGCCTGAATATTTGTTCTAGGCTTAGCCCTCTGACAACACAATTCAGAAAACACAAGTGATGAAGTCCCTTTGTTCGTCTTAGCAGAGTGGGACTAGATGAATGCCATTTGAATGTTTCCTCCTTAAATCTCAATGCTACACATTACTGTGGTTCTTATTCCACCCCCTAACTTTAGAACAAAAGAACCTTTTCAAAGACTTCACACAGAGGTGATGGATAAATCATACACATTAACTGCTTTTGAATAACACCATTTTAACCTGAAAAATCTACTAATTCTGTTCTGTTTACCTTAAGAAAATTATTTAAGGCATTGTTTATGCATATGCTGACACATGCATATAATTGAAAAAAGTAATAAGGAAGATAAAATGAAGGCATTTGTCATCACACACAAAGAGACTGAATTTGACTTCTTTCCTTCAGAGCTTGCACTCCAATGAATGTTGTTCTTTGTTATATTTATGTAGACTGTACATTTATGTTCAGGCCTGGCAAAACATTCAGGATATCTGGTCAGATGGCAGGTGACTCTTGCTGGCTTTACCAGTGACTCAAGCCCTTTATTTTTTCCCTTTCTGTTTGAAGAAAGGTGGGAAGAATTGACTGTGATTCATAAGAAAAAAGAAAGACCCTTCATTCTGGTGCAAAGAGTTTTCTTTATCAGGAGGTCATCCTGTCTGCTATATCCTGTGTGTACACCTAACACCAGTTAGGTAGACATGAATCCTCATGGCTCATTCCCATAGAAGGAAATGTTTAGTGCAGGATAAAGAATTCTGTGACTTAGTAGCCCAATGTTTGCAAAACTAGAAATATTGATTACGGATGTAAATACTCAGAGTGGATTTATAAGGGGAAGTCATGATGTTGGCCGCTTACCTTACCATGATGGATGTTATAGAAAGAGTTCACAGAAACTTATTGTTCACACAAATATTTGAAATCTTCTACAGAAAAGAATTTTCACATATTTAACACTTAGGGAGTTGGATACTTACATACAAGGTAAGGCAGAATGTGATGTTATTTAGCATTAGATTGGTTAAGATTAGGTATATAAGATACTTTTTAAGGTTCCTTCCACCATCTGTCGAGAGTGACAAACAGCTCTAGAGGGCAATTTGTCATGCCTAATTTAGACATGTCTTTTATGTGGTATAAATTTTCATCTGAAGGAACCTATATTTGTATACTGTGGAGTTGGCCTAGGTAATTAGCTTAGGCTTGGTAGTTATTTTTAAATGGCAACTATATCCAAGAGTTTCTGGCTAAAGCTTCTTCTAATTTTTTTGAATATGTCGTCCTCACACTGAATTTTCCTAGGCATAATTCAAATCTCATCTCACCTTCCTTAGTGATGAACCCAAGTCTGTTTAGACATCTATACTGCAGACATGTAGTCTTTCAGTAGCCTAGACAGTGATTTCTAGTGCCATCTGAAATGCCCCAGGGTATTCCATGTGGCTCTGAGCAGTGCTCCTGTAACTTGTGTCATTCTGTCAGCATTTTGTGGATGATTTGGACACTCCATAGTGTTGCAAATTGCACCATATGTTTGAGCAACTGAACAGAGCCTGTAGGGTGGAAGTCAGCTCCAGATTAAGACATTTAAACTCAGATGCCTGCATGTAGGTGTTTACCTGTAAGTTAAGTGCCTAACCTCCTGCTTTAGTCAATGAAAATTTAATCACTACACTGGAGCCTGAAAAGCAACTCTGCTGACCCTCTGGCTTTAGCCAGCAAATTGAATTGCTCTAGATTGTACTTCCTATATTGACAAGGGACTCGAAGCCCGTGGCTGAAAGCCAGACAGAAAGCTTAAGGGCATCTCAGATAGCACTAGAGGCTTGTGTGAGGACAAATTAATTGAGTTAGTCTATGCTGCTATAATAGGAGCTTGGACACTGCTATACATGGAGACACTCACATGTAGGCATATTACATTAGTAGTAGTTGTATCTCAAACTGAATCACACCTTGGGGTTGGAAGAGGTAAATCCTGAGCTTGATATCTGGGCACATGGTTACAGGTATTAGATATTTCACCTTTTTACTGATGAACAGAGAATTGTGTATGCAGAAACATGATTTCTGCGGTTTCAGACAGGATGGGCTGGTAAATTACTGGCAGAGCTGGAGTTTATGTGACTCAAGGAACAAGACACAGACTTCTGAAACAGTAGACAAATATCTAATAGACATCAACACAAGCAGAAATGACAGCGTGAAGTGGAAGGCAATTACTGACTTGAAAAAAGATATGAATTTAGTGACTGCACTTGATGAGGCAGACCCAGCAAAGTCTGTGAGTGGCAGACAGATTGATGCAGATGAATGGTGTGATGACTCTGTGTCGGGAGGAAATACTGAACAAAGAGATTAGGAGGCGGAGAAAGAAGCTGAGTAGAAATACATCAGAAAAAGTTATTTTGAAAATGAGAAAGGTGCTAATTTTGGCACAGTGTGGGCAGAGGAAGCCCTATGGACCAACTCTATGAAGCAAGCAATCATTTCTCATTTGTAACCTTTAGCTCGTGCACTGTAAAAAACATTTCCTCTACCCAAATACATAGATCTCCATGTTTATTGCCAATGGTTTTGTTACTCAAGAAAATTTTGGCAAGGGAGGTTGACAAATGCAATTAGCAAAAATAGCATAGACTGCTTTATATCAAATATTTTGAGAAAATTGCCCTTGAGGTTAGTGGGGAGAGTCTTGGCTCCCACTATTAAAGCTGGCTTGGGAAGAATGAAGTAGGTGAAAATAATTGCAGTCCACAATAACGATCCATCGGGAGTGCCGTATGCTCCTTACCGTGTGCTGTCAGGGAACCTTTAATTCCAAGGAAATATGGATATTCATTTATGTCTTGCATGTGTCAGACACATTGGAGCTGACATTAAAAAATCAAGCTAGGCAAGTGCTGTAGTGTTACATCTTACATTTAAATCATTGTGCTGGCAATAATTTTTTATTTGAGTCTATTGGGGTGTGAAAAATGTCTGGCCAGAAAACTCTTCCATGTCAAGGCTCTATTAATAAAAGTAGATGGTATGGTAACTAAGACTGACAAATTCTGTGCTTTGGTATTTTGTTGTGGAGTTGTTTTTTTTTTTGAGGTGAGGGGAGTGTTAGGATTTTTTGGGGACTACCAGGTGGTTCTCGCCAAAGAACCTAAAAGAGAACAAATCTTTTTTACAGGCAAAACAGGGAATAAATTCACTGATTAGTCAATGACAGGGTCACTACATCAGTGCTGGCAGAAAGCGTAGAAAATACCTTATTCATACTTTGCTTGAGAGTTTCCTATGCTAGGAAACCGCTCATGACACCCCTGCACACCTTTCTAATCTTCTTCCTGTGAATAGGGCTGGACCAGCACAGGAAAGGGGATTATCATCCAACCTATGGATCTACTTGAGTGTTCTCCACAGCCATCTAGAACTCAGATTTTACAGTACCATTTTCAGTTCTGGGTTGAAACCTCCAACACCTTGCACTGAATTTTATACAGGTACACCTAGTAAGTTATAACCTAGCTTGACAATTAGTGAGAAAAAGAAAGGCTTATTACAGAAACATTTAAGAAACTGTGGTATGGAGAAATGATTTTCTTGGATCCTGGCCTAAATCTGTGTCATAGAAAAGAAAAAAAAATGGTATGTCATAGTTGAGTCTCATCACTAAGATATGTTTCTCATCATGAGGTAATATAGATGCATTGGCAAATGGGTATGTCTAAGATATCATCAGTCAGTCATGATTACCTTACATGTGACCTTGTCTTCACAAGGTGCTGCTACTCAGCTGCTAATGCCTCTCCTGCTGAGAGGAGATTAGTGGTCCTTTGTAGGACACTAGCAAGGTAGGAGCCAAAGGGCTCAAACCACATAACTCAAACCACATTCCTTACAGAGACATAATGCAACCTCACTTGCCTAACTGGACCTTTTCAATCTGCTTTTGGCTGTTGGTTTCTCCTTTTTTGTAACCAGTCAGATGTGCACATAGGGACTCATATTTTTCTCTGACCACTAAAACACAGGGAAGTAAAACCCACTTTGAAACTGCTGCCACAGCACTTCTTTGTGTTTGGGTTTTGCAGAGCCTCAAGGCCATTCCTGAGTACATGAGAGATGCCTTCCCACAGATATCAGCTGTACTCTGCAATGCTTTGCTCGTATGACAGGAAGAGGCGTGAAGACATTGTCCTTAATAGGCATAACTGTGTCACCAAACTCTCCATACACTTAACTTTTGGCAGTAAGAAAGAACTCAGCTTAAATAGCTCATATCATTATGGGGAGACTTATCCACACTGGGAAAAGAGCAACATTTGCTTTCCTGTGCAACCAACTCAGCAATGCCTTTTCCACCTAGAAATCTTCTGAGTTTGTATCAACCCAAAAGCTCATGTCAACAAACTGAAGCTGAAGAGCAAGGAACAAGAAGGACTAGAGGATAAAACAAAAAAGATCTAAATGCCTCCCAGACTGTCCTATACATAACAGGAATATATTTACACGGTTTCATTCACTTGTTCAATTCTCGTCCTCCTACAGCTGTGCTAACTGGAAGTCCAGCACACTTCATTAGTATTTACATTCTACTGAGTGCTTAATTAGCCTGGGCATTGTATTAATGAGAGCTGAGGGGAAATAACCCATAAAGTGAAGTTTTGAAATGGAGAATGATTAGGATGTGATCAATCAAATAAATATATAGTTTCATTTGAAAGACTGCAGGAAAAATTGACCTGAATGTTACTCCCAATCAACATAATCTATGGAAATGAATGGAGGTATCTCTGATTACTGTCGCCCTTGCAGTTTCGCTGATGGAGTGATGCTCACGCTCACACCACCTTTTGGTTTTGCTGATGGAGGAGATGTTGCACTGTGTTCTGATTTATTGGCAGGAGTTAACTACCAGCCTTTATGTTTTCCATCAGCAGGTGCTCATTCTTACCATCCCTAGTGCACAACCCTGTCCCAGCTATGCAGAGGCACGTTTGTTACCATTTCTACTGATGGACTGGCAAAGGCAGCAGGACATTGCACAGGCAGCTGTCATGTGTAATGCCATGCACATTGACACATGGAAATCCTCCACACATGATCCATAGGTGAAGGGATCTATGTACAGGCATTGTTTGCATGTGCATGATTCCCATCCGTGATGTGGTCCAGAAGGGGAAGTCTGCACATGAGTTTATGTGTCCATTTTAGGACATAGGCTCTGTAATGACAGAAGCCAGTACATGCTCACATTTAATGGATGGCATAGCTTACTTCAGAACCTCAGATTTAGATCCTGCCAACACAAAGAATGGAGGGGAGCAGGTAACAAGTGCAGTAAACTAGAAATGGTGTAAAATATCATCAGCAACTTGCTGTAAAACTGGGAGTCTTTTCAACAGTCTGAATCAGTTTTCCCATTCCTCTTCCTGTTCTTTTCCAGAGGACCTCTGTTTGTTCCATTTTATTTTTTTTTTAAATAATATTGGTCTAATTTTGAGTAGAAGTTCACAGCCTTGTAATTCTAGTAATGAATAATAATGATAAGAATTACAGCGTGCAAACAAGTGGCTGCTGAAAAGACCTGCAGTTACTGATTAGTGACCATGTATGTACAAACATGGAATATTTCCTGCAACTTTTAGCTTTTTTCCCCCCCTTGGACAGCTCAGCTAAATTTCAGCCTTCAGGGACTTGATAGATAGGCACACAGTTACCTTTTAACTCTTTTTTTTTAGATTTTATTTTGCTCATGATCTATGGCTCAGCTGGTCACTGTGAAGGAAGTGTCGTACTTGCACAGGCTTTTTTTTTTTTTGAGAGCATGCCTCTTTGTCACTGTTATTGACATGAACTGGTGTGTATTTCAGCACTTAATTGGTGGCTTAAGACAATTTCAGTGTTCAGTACCATACAATTCTGATGTTCACTTTGGCTGTGTAGAGGAAAATGGGAATATTGGGAACTGCATTGCATTCTTATATCAATAACAGCTGGAAGCTACAGCACTCAGGTCTTAAAACAAAATGATGACACATGAGGCAACTTTGTTTTCTCATCATACCATTCTTTGAAATGTCCTGAAATTCTGTGTTGTATATGTATGGGAGATGTTGCAAAAGCAAAGAGGTTCCTGATCCATGCACTTCCCTATTGATCTTCTCGACACAAGAAGCAGGAAGAAAATAGGATACTGTACCTCTCTGAAGATCCTCTGGAGAAGGAATATAAAAAAGATCACATCTTTCTCAGTTAAAAGCTTCTGTTTTCTTTGTAAATATTTAGCATTGGATTTCCACTTGTGTGCTTTAAGGAAAGGTCCTAGGTGCACTAAGAGTGATTACTCTTCTTGAATGGGGTATTCCATGTATAAGTCCAATTTGACCCTTGACATAATTTTACAAGTCAAACAAAAAGCATATCCTCTGCAAGTCTTTCCTCTGCATAACACAATCAATATTCTTTAATTAAAAGATGATACAATTGATTCTAATTAAGCGAAATTGCCTACTTCATTCATTTACAGTTCATATGTATTCCTGGAGACAAGATGATTTACTGCTCTTATTACTGCTTTCCATATACAAGGGAAACATACTTATTTAAAAAAAACCCACCTTAACTCCAGCACCTGGTGCTGCACATGTCATTTTTCTTTTAATGAATGGACAATTTGATGTATGTAAACATAACTTGAAAAAAATAAATTATGTACATAGGCAATACAAAGGTGCAAACATACAGTTTTGTAAAATTGAATTTAAAAATGTTGAAATCATTAGATTAAATCATTAGATAAAACCTCTGCAGCTTTAAATGACACACTTTAACACATCTCGGAGATGATATTTTTCACCCCAAATAATCTGTCAGGAAATCGTTTCTGTGAGAAGTGTGCATGTATTGTACTCTGAGGTATGCTAAAGGGAAAGCTTTGTGGGCATATTTATCATTGCATGTAAAAAGAGGACTCTTGGTTGTATTGACACAATATGAAATTTAATGTAAACCATGGATGATTATTTACATTCTTTTATCATGGCAGGAACCAATGTGTAACCTAGGATTAATGACTTTAGATTCTCTGAAAAGCTGAATTTGAATTTTCATTGGGTGATAATTTAAAGAGAGGAATTTAAATTCACTGTACATGTGAATATCTGAGTCTTAACCCACAGGATTGGCATGGCCCTAGGTTGCTTTGCTTAATTACACCTTTTTATGTTTTCTTTTTTTTTCCTGGGAAGTGCCATTAGACAGTAATTAGAACACTATGATATAGGCTGAAAAATATCTTACCTAGGGGCTCCATGCATGGTTTTGCAGAGGAGATATACTGTGTATCAAAGACCTATGAGAGTAATGGATTTGGAAGACATTAAGAATAGAGCACTTATGAGAAAATTTAAAATTAAATAAAAACCCCAAAGCAGTGAACAGCCTGCTGCCATTTAATGAATGCAGTGAGGTTTGTAAGTGTTAGCTGGTGTACTTGATTTATTTCTGAGATCTGATCTGATTTATTTTCCTAGTAACACATCAGATTGGCTTGAAAGGATGGCTATGGTGTAATCTACATGGAAAACTTCAGCAAGGCAAATTCCCAACAGTTACACTGATAGATAATATTTTCCTGACACAGCTGGAGGTGACCCTCTGAACTTTTTACTTGCAGGCAGACAAGTACTGGTGGATGATGTGATGGCTGGAATTGTCTGGGTGCAGTGATCATGGAATGACGGAATTATTGATCCTGAAGTAAGGATGGGCATGAGCAGAACTGCAGCCTTGGACTCCCAGAGGGCAAATTTTGGCCTATTTAGGAGACCAGTTGAGAGTGTTCTTTAGAAGGTAGCCCTGAGAGGGAAGGTCCAGGAAGGTTGAGAGTACTGGTCAGCAGTGGTTGAACATGATCTAGGGTGTGCCCAGGTGGCCAAGAAGGCCAATGGCATCCTGGCCTGGATCAGCAATGGTGTGGCCAGCAGGAGCAGGGCAGTGACCGTCCCCCTGTACTGGACACTGCTGAGGCCACAGCTCCAATCCTGTGTTCAGTTCTGGGCCCCTCACTGCAAGAAAGACATGGAGGGGCTGGAGCATATCCAGAGAAAGGAACGGAGCTGGGGAAGGGTCTGGAGCACAAGTGCTGTGAGGAGCAGCTGAGGGAGCTGGGGGTGCTTAGCCTGGAGAGAAGGAGGGTTGGTGGGGACATTTTTGCTCTCTACAACGGCCTGGAAGGAGGGTATGGCCAGGTGGGAGTCAGTCTCTTCTCTCAGGGAACAAGTGATGCAATAAGAGGAAATGGTCTCAGGCTGTGCCAGGGGAGGTTTAGATTAGATGCTAGAAAAAATGTCTTCACACAAAAATGTTGTTAGGCACTGGAACAGTGGGTTGAGTTACCATCCCTGCAAGTATTTAAAAGTGGTGTAGATGTGGCATTTAGTGATTTATTTTACTGGTAACTTGGCAGTTGCTGGGTTAGCAGTTGGACTCAATGTTCTTGGATGTATTTTCCAACCAAAATGATTCTATGATTTGGAGCAACACAGTTACTAAGGCTGGGAAATGTTGTGGCAAATATTTTGGCATAGATTTTTTAGACAGATACAAGGGATACTGAAATCTTGCCGAAAGTACTGTTTCCATACCAGTGAAAATGGGAAATTGGTTTTATACCAGCCTGCATGACTAACTGATTGTTTGAAATAAGCCTTGACCTTATAGCTAATTTTGCTGAGGGCAAAACTAGTAGGTGCCTGGTAGTCAATGAAATACAGATTAATACGTTTTCCGGAGCTAATCATTCAGTGAGGGGGTGTGGGTGATTTTATGATTTATGCCCTCTTATGTTAAAAGAAAAGCAGAGAAAATGAAAAGCTATATAATACAGTTAGCATATTCAAGCTGCTGCTTTGTTGCAAAAATCCAACATGAGATATTGTGCAATCTCTCTTCAAGCCATAAACTTGCAGGGATGGATTTTGAAAATAAGACACTGGAGATATGCCAATATTGTCAAAAGTGGTCAATCTATTTATATGGCTACTCCTGTTCCTTGGAATGTTGAATGAGTAAATGGAAGAAGTAAACAAAATTATGAGTGATAATTCTTTGGGCCCTAAAGTTGAAATAAAACCACCCTTAGAGGGTATGATTAGTTCTTTTTGAGAGTTTTGCAGGCTAGTGAGGGACTGTTTGAGCAGGACTGATAGGAGCACTGGGTTTAACAGATGAAATAAGTCGTGCTGGCTTAGCAGCATGGTGCAACACACCCACCACGAATTAATTCTTTCTCCTAGAGACATAACTTTTTCCATACCTTCGACTGAGGGAAAACTTCATTTGGTTGGTCTGTGCCAACCCTCACTGATACAAGGGATGGTCTGGAGTGTGAACTTTGGTCCTGACAGTGCCAAAGCTCTTGCCAGCATTTAGCTGAGAAGGATAATCACACACCAGTGCTTGAAACTGTATGCTCATCGCGTTGTTGTTGTTTTTTAATGTAAGAATATTCAAGGTTATCATCTTCTCTTTGCAGTTTTGTCACTTACTTAAATCAGGCAGTATAAGGTTGATTCTGTTCCCTGAAGTAACTTGAGTAGATTCAAAGAACAATAGACAAAGTGAAGCCATGGAAGAGATGAAAAACAGGGAGTTATTACCAAGAGATCAAGATAAGGGGTAAGGTACCTTGTTATGTTGCATCATGTATCTGCAAGTTTCTACTTAAATATGGTCAAATTGTGCCCCCAGATATAGATAACTGAGATAAGCCCTTACACAGGTACAGACCAGCACAGAAAATTGTTTGGTACCCGAACAGTGATACCATCCCTACAGAAAGTGAGAGCATTGATTTGGAGGAGACAGCAGCATGCAGTAAACTCAAACCCATTTCGCTGATGGATACATTTTGCAGCATAATATGTACCTTATCTTCAATTCCACCTATTTTTTTGTTGTCTGTCCTTGTGTCTCCTGGTGCTGCAGCCAGCTATCTGATTCATGATGAAGAGAGCCATGTGGCACTGAATTTCAGTTGTGCATTGATCTTGCCGGGAATTAGTGAAAAAAAAAAAATCAATTGGAGCATCTTGGTTACCAGCCAAAAAAAAAGACTGATAGTTACTGTATGATGGGTCAGCTTAGCAGGTGCTCTGGATAACTGACATGAGAGAACATAATAGTTATTGTGGAGAGGCAGTGATAGTATTGACAGGAGCATGGATGCATTTTGGAATAAAAAAAGAAGAAGCAGATTGAGACATCCATGGTGATGCCAGTGATTTTTTAACACTTTCTCAGTGAGGGTCACTGCATTTTTGTCACTGGAAGGCTAGTCTGTAGAGTGAATAGATACCTGATACGTTGCTTTTGATAATCTGGACCAAATGCTTATACGTAACCAGACTGTGGTAATTAGAGGATAATTTGGGTAGATGAAACAAAATCCTCAGTCATAAAAATAATACACCAAGCAATCAGGCTAGGAAAAAGTCTGATTTCATTAATTAAAAAACTTAGAACTTGTTACTAATCTGTAGATTCATTGTATTAAATCACTCTGCAGTTTACACATGGACTTACAGGCTTGACTTGCCCCCAGAGGCATGAGGAAGAAGAAAAAACTGCCAAGGGCAATTTTATCCTCTGTTTTCTGGAAAGTACAGATAATGTGCACGCCTAAAGCTTAATCAGACAGTCTGAAAGAGATCAGGTTTCAGACTTCTTTGCTTGCAGAATTGTCTGCTTATGCTGGTGAAAGTGTGCTGTGTCAATCCATTCCACCATGGGCTCATACTACTTTGTAATACACTGGGCAGAACCAGGCTGTCGAGTGTACAAGACCTGACATACAGTCTGATCTAGTCAGTGGCATCCCTGCTCATGGCAGAGTGGCTGGAAAGGGCCCTTTCAACCCAGACCATTCTGCAATTCTATCATTCTACGAATACTCAGAAAGTGCATCCACCCTCACTGTACCCTAAAACAGCACACCAAGGACTTCCCATAGAAGGTCTGGAATTCTCAGTGTTAGGTTTTATTTTGGAACAAACGATGAGGATGACTCACGAAAAATCTGTTGCTTTATGTGTCCTCCATATCTTGACAGGGCTGTTTTCTCCCAAACTTTTCAGTGGTTTCCCATTTTCTGTGGGTATTGCAGTCCCCCTTATTCCTGGGTCTCTCTTCTTCTGTGTCTTTCATGCCTTACCCAGAAACCCAGAAGTTTTCTTCTGCCTCAGGATCCTCAGGTACTCTTTGGAAGAGTGCCTTTGTCTTTTCTTTCCAAAGGGTGGCAAATACCCCTGGGTGAAGTATCAAGGAAAATATGAACCTAGTCTACACCAAGCAACAAAGTGTTGCAAGTCAGAAAAACACATCCATCTTCTGTCATGATCCATAGATACATGTTTGTGCAACTCAAACACAGTATAAGAGAAAAGGTATTCTATCTCATTTCAAATGGATTGGGTGTAACTGCCTAAAGTAAAAGGTACAGAAGTGTGTGCTGATATTTATGAGCTATCTGACTTTCTATACAATCTCCACACACACTGATGCTCTAAACAGCAAAACTACCTGAGGAGTCTGTATATGTCAATGTGTGTATCTCAGTGCCCCTCATCCTTTTAGGGATAAGACGTAGGTGTGCACCACATCTCTGTGAAGCCTGGTTTCCTTTAGTAATCAGGCTTTGCAAGTGCGCTGAAATGGAAGACAATTTTGGGGAGAAACTTCTAACTATTCATAATAGAAATCAGCGTTTAAACAATATGATGCTGTGAGTTTTTTTGTTTTCTTTTTGTTTTTAAGCAAGAACCTTTGTGTTATCATTGGAATACACTGCACCACTTCGATCGGCTGTATAACTCATTTATTTCGACAGAATTGCAGCAGGTAGCAAATTATTTTTTCCAGCCTAGTGCTGAATTCCAGTCTGTTACGATTTTTTCATTTTTTAACTAAGGCTGATTTTCTCAACAGTAGGCAGGAAATTGTCTACTCGGCTTTTCAAGAAACCACTTTGATTTCCATGCAACAGCTGATGACCTGGGATAAACTTCCAGTCATGTTCTATGTCGGTGATTGCAAGGACTGTAAAAAAAAGCAAACAACTTTTTGTTTTGCATGAGATTCAGGACAGGAACTGAATGAGATTTATACTTACATTTCACATGGCTCAGTTGAGTTACTTGATACTCCGGGCTAACACACCAGCATCTCTCAGCGCTTTCTGCTTTCCATGCCTGCATGTAACTTGCACCATCATTCACTCACCTCTATCCTCTTTTCCCATCTCCATATTTTGGGAGATGCAAAAGTAAAAGTGGTTTTCCTTTACCTCAGCTTTATTGTATTGAGTGACTGGCCCATTTTTTCCCCACGTATTTCAGGGTGGAGTAGGACCTGTCAGAATATGTCCTTCTTTTATGCTTTTCAGCCACTAGATGTCTCTAATGATGTAAAAAATTCAGAAAAAAAGAAGGCATTTGAACCCTGGTAAACAAGGAAAACAAAATTGGAAGTTGATAGTTGTGGAAGCTGTCTCTTTGTGCCACAGTTCATTCCTCTTTGCCCCAATAAATTATTCTTACTTAAAAAAAAAAGCCACTCATCTTTATCTCATGACAGTCAAATACTTCTTTCCCCTTATCACCAAAGGCAAAATATTAATGTACTAATTTGTCAAGTGTCCTCCTTATCTACTAAACTTCCATCTGGGAAATAGGTAGTCAGGTCTTACACCTGTGCTCTTGCCTTCATTTTGGAAATGTGGCTTGTCTTTCGCAAGGGATCTGAAATTGCTTTCCTGTCCAAGTCCAGTGGCATCCCATAGATGTTAGCACAATGATATGCTTGGATGTAGAAGCTCCTAAGTGAATTTAAAAGATCAGTCCTTAGATTTTGTCTAGATTTTATGCCTGACTCCTTCTCCTTGAAACAGAGCCAAATTTTGTAGGCCTGGATAGTAGAAGATTGACTCCACAGAACTGAGACGATGCAGACATTGGCTTGGGTTAGTTGCCAACACGGAGGTACCTGGTGTAATTGGATATGTCGGTTGGCAGATATGATGCAGGACAGACCATTGTGCTGGAGTGGCAGCTGGTATCTAGAGAGCATAACTCTAAAACACCTCAAAATATACTATACTGTGTGAGCAACCAAGTCCAGTCCAAGACACCTAAACTGACCTCTGGTATCAGGATTAACTTCACTCAAATTTAGCCATCTTAAATCTAGTCCAAGCTTACCATCTATCTAGGGTGGGGGTCTGCTGCCCATGTGCAAAGTGTTTTCTGTGATTAGAGATGATTTAAGCTATTCCACCTGGTCACACTCTAACTTGCAAGTCCCATGCCATAACTGCCAGTTCCTTATGGCAGTATAGAGTTGCTGAAATGGGAGGAAATATGTATATTTCTAAGCATCTTTTGCTGGCTTCCTCTGTAGAGAAGAGAGGGAAAAAAAAGGTAAAGTGAGCTCCAGAGACCTAGCCATCTCATTTTAAGGAAGGTTTCTTTGATGATAGAAAGAATAAAGCAGCCTCTGATTCTCAAATAATGTAGACCAAGTATACATAAATGTTTTATAAAAGGTACCTAACATTTAGAATCTAGATGGAATGAATCTGCAACAACCTCATCTTTCTGGAACCAAAAATCCACCATTAAATATTTATTGATACACACCTGTTATATATATTTTGGCTGTGATGCTTGATATTTCCAGTCTAATACCCAACTTGTTTGCTTTTACCTACACATCAATGACTATACCCTCTTTTTTCCCCAATATATAAACACAATGCTGCTTAAAAAGTGTCTCGGACCACATCCAACAATGAGAGCTGGGTATCTTCAAAGAGCAAGCTGGAATGTCAGCATCTTAGGTGCCCCACATTACATGGATCAAATTAAATCCAAGAGGGCATAACTTGAAGGTTCAGAGTGAGCAGTTTGGAAATGGTTTACCAAGCTAAGGCTTGTCGCCCAGCAGAATTCTGGAACAATCTGGTTCAGGGAGAAGACAAAGTTTCTCCAATATGTGGTTTCCATATGATCAGAGAGTTGTGGCTGACCACTGGTATGCTTTTAGCTGCACAAGAACTGTTTAAAGCACAGTCCATTTGAACAGAGCAAACCCAAGTTAAGACAGCAAGATCTTTGGTCTCCTTAGTCTTTGGGGCAAACTTGTCTGAAAATGGAGAACTGGGGAGCTGCAAACATCTGTATGTGGAATGTGATTGCCGGGTACGAAGCAGTAATAACAGCTATAAATAAATTTTTGTAAATCATAGCTGTCAAGTGATATGAAAGTAAGTCCTTTGGAGGCAGGAGTGAGAGCAGTTGTCTTACTGTCCTTTCTACAGAGTTCAAAACCATAGCAGAGGCTGAAGACAAAGCAGCCTATGGCTGCTGGCTGCTGATGCTGGCTTGGCTACCCTGCTTCCTACCATAATTGTTGTTTGATGGTGTTAATTCCAACCAGCATTTATTTTTTCTTTACTTAGATGGTGGTTTTAGTCAACTGTCAGAGATAAACAATGGTCATTCAGAGAATTCAAGAAATTTTTTCACTCTGGTTTTTGTTCTGGTTTAAAAAAAAGTTCCTATAAGTACATATAATTGTAATATTCTTCATTTTTTCTCTCTTCTTTCCTGATTAACATCAAGGACAAGCTCAGATTTTTAGGCTTATTTTTAATTTAAAGAGAGTGCAATGAGCTAGAAAGGCAGCTTGTCTCAGAAGAAGCAGATGCAACAGATCCAACCCTATGAACACAATTCTCTAAACATCTGCTGTGACTGTAGAGTACTAAAACCAAAAGTTGAATACATTAACGGATCAATACACTCAAGAATATGGCTTAGAATCTATTAGAAAAATTGCACCAAACACACTTACAGAAAATAAGAGTTGTCTACTACAATAGAAATAGGCCAGGTGTTTTTCCACTAAAAGTTGGTGGGAAAAGCTGAAGCGGGGCATAGAATTGACCTCATGCTTTGGTTGTGTGCAATATAACTGCAGAGAATTCCTTTTGATTACACTTCTGAAAAGGTTCTGCAGAATGGGGTTGTAAGCTATTAACTACAGGATATAAAACTACATGACCTGGGACTACCTGGGTTTCAACATCCAGACACTCACATGCAGAGGGGGGGGATTAAATCCAGCACCTTATTCCATAGGCTGCACTGGGTAAGTAACTAGAGGAAGTTTATGGAAAGTCCTGTTATTTCTCCATGACTTAGCAGGTTAGATTTTGTAACCCAAAGGCTCATGAATGCTTCTTCCAAATGAGGTACCATTTTTTTGATTGAACTGCCTAGAAAGAAGACATTTGAAATTGCAGGGAAATGTCCCTTCTGTGTATTTTCCCCTATAACCTCTGTGGGGCTTGTCAAATCTCTTGCCTTTGGCCCGTGTTTAGATCAAGATATGAATTCCTCAGTCTAAATTGTCAGACACGGAGGATGGTCTGCTCAGTTGTTAGATATGTTCAAGACACACTCCAGTCTCTGTATGGGTTTCTGGTTAGCTGTGAAAGCCTCTCTAACCACCATTTGTCCATAATATATTATAACAAAGAAAGAACAACACCACAGGGAGATAAATGATGCAGGAAACTGTGCCTGGGATTACATTAGATAGGTTTGGGTCGCTTCAATGTATATGAAGCAAATGAAGGAAGAGACTGGAGCAAAATGGATTATTGCCCTCTAGATTTTAATAAAACCCAGTAACCTTCCTGGAATTTTTGACCATATAATGTAATACTCCCCTCATACAGTCCCTACACAACAGTGGAAGTATTATTGGTCTTCATTAATCTCAGTACAGATTTTGAAGTAATTTGCTGATCTCACTGGACAAACTTGTAGGGGTTCATTTGACATGTAGACATATAGATTGAAGCTAGTTTTCTTGGCTTCCTTCATACTCAGCTCAGAGTAACTGAAAATTATAGGGTGTGGTTAATTTTGCCCTAAAACCAGTCACATGTGTCTGACTGTCTCCACTTGCTCCCAGCTACTTTAACAGGAGATAGTTTGAGATGACTGGTTCACAGTTTCCTGCCAGTGTTATAAAAATCCCAGGATAGGTGAAAAGACTACACTTTTTCTGTCAATCACTATGAGGCCTTTAGTAACATTTTACTTCTCAAAAAATCCTCCAACTCACATTTAGTAGAGTTAATGGAAAGGAGTTGAAATGTTCCCTGAAAGACTAAGTACCTGTGATTTATAGGTGATCTCTAATAGGATAAATGGCCATATTTCATTTTCTAAAAGAGAAAGATAGATAATTGAATAATACCTGCTGATCACGTTTAACCAGAGAAGAGCAGACTGAGAGGGGATCTCATTGATACATAGAAATATCTCAAAGTCAGGTGCCAAGAGGATGGTGCCAGCTCTTTATGGTGATGCCCAGCAGCAGGGCAAGGAGCAGTGGCCATAAACTAAAACACAAGAAGTTCTACCTCAGCATGAGGAAGAACTTCTTTACACTGAGAGCACTGGAGCAGGCTGCCCAAGGGGGCTCTCTGGAGAGGATCCAAACCAACCTGGAGTCATTCCTGTGTCACCTGCTGCAGGTGACCCTGCCTTGGCAGGGTGGTTGGACTGGAAGATCTACCGAGGTCCCTTTGAACCCTCACAATTCTGTAATTATGTGATATAAGGCTTAGAAATTATTTATTGTGTATTTTCCCTCTTTTTTCTTTTTTTCTTATTTTTTTCCTCTATGCAAAGGTTTTCTTTATGCACCTTCCCTTCTCTGTTCAGATTGAGTGCCACTCTGTACTTCTTTTCCGGCTTAATTTCATATTTACAAGTGAATTTGATGCAGTATAGAGCACTACACACTTAACCATAGTACAGCACATTTAAAAAAATTATTCTCCAAAATATGTTAAACCACAGATAAAATCCTGATATCTACGCATAAAATTCGTTAGATGACAAATAATTTTCATGATTTCTGATGAGGAAGAGGTTTTGGAGATTTTCTTCTCAAGGAGAAGAGTGCTAGAATAAAGGCAACATTGGGTCATCTAATAAAAAAATACATTTTTGCATCTAAAATGTCTTAATTTTCATAAAAAAATATTTTTAACAAGTGCTTATTTCTACTTCTTAAGAATGCTATAATTTTCCTAGGGCCTTGACTTCGTCTCCAAAATATTTGCCAAGTGTCAGTGTTACACAGCAAAGGTTTTTCTATGAGGACCAGGCACAAGCAGCCAGGGGACAGAAAGTACAGAGTGATGATGCAAAGGAATGTGATCAGAATTTATTCAGTCATTTTCAGAATAATGCTCCTTGCTTAAAGGGCTTGAACTGCCAGAAGATAAAAAGACTCAATGCAAAACTGGTGACAATACCTTTGGGAAAACCAAGTACAGATCTCAGGAGATAATTACATTGCTTTGGGATGGGTGTGGATTGGGCCTCAGACAATTTCTTTTAATTAGGAAAGATTTGCAAGAATGTGTTCCATGATTCCTTTTTTGGTGATGGTGGTGGAGTTCTTTTGTGGTTGTTTTTTTTCTCTTTTTGTTTTGTTTTGTTTTTTTGTTCTCCTTGTCAGTGCTGGGTTTTTCTCAGAATAAGCCATTCTTGTGACATTAATTTGCTAGACTTAGGACTATGATTTCTCCATCATCTAAAATATATGTCTATAATCAAATGGAAAGGTGAAGAAATGCTGGTGATTTTTGAGGTGACTTGTATCCTAGGGCAACAAGGTGTCTGGAAGTATCCCTGAAATCACTGGATCAGGATATGAATGAATCCCTGCTAAGTCAAACAACAACAAAAAAATAACAAAGCTCAAGTGCATCTGGGAACTGTCTTCAGGATAAAGTTCCTTTCCATAGCAATACATTTCTCTGTCTTGTTTATATTAGCCTGCAAATCCTAATTTCAGCTTGGCTCCAGAAAAACCAGCCTCCATTGTTTCTTTCAACTAACTGCCTTATATATCATAGCAGAGTAGTATCCATAAAGAGCCTTTGGTCTTCTTTTTTGGGTTTGATTGGCCTTGTAGTTCAATCATAACAAAGGTTGATACAAAAGGCAGCTTTGGAAGAATGAACATAAATGCATGGGGTTTTTCCACTCTCGGGAGACTGTAAGTGATCTCACTGCTTTCTCAGGCTCAAATAAGCCTGCTGGCATTTCAAGATGAAAACTCTGAAGATTTTTAAAGTTACTGCTAACAGTGTCTCAAATGACCTGTTCAATATCCTTAAAAATTAAGCACAAGTTGGGACCGAAGGGAGCTGTAATAGGCAACTTAGTGCCTTCATTGTGCTGCACTTCAGAGAAGGGATTTCCAGGTGCATTGCTTTATAACTGGGTGACCGCTGAGAGCACAATCGTAACAAATTTCAGCTTTTTTCCCCCCTCTGTGTAACACAGTAACTAATCGTTTCACAAAATGGAAAGTCTTGCTGAGCACTGTAAACCACTGGGAGTATTAAAGAAACCTTGTGGCTCTGATTAACAGGCTTCCAGATGCTAGATTAATGAGTGGATCTGAAAAGTTAGCGTCAGCATAAGCTTCACTCTTGCTGAAAGCAGTAAGCTTTTCACTAGCATACTGCAGTAAAGATGAGTTGAGCCTGTGGAAGACCATTTTGGAAAAAAAAACCATATAACAGCTAGATACTGAAATGTGTTCTTTCCCCCCAACATCAACAAATCCTCTCCAGGCTGAGACAATTCCCCTTTGACTGCATATTTTGGTCTCAGTAGTGCAGTGTGCACTGTCCTATCTGTATGGCTGTTTCATTTATGGCTGTGTGGTTGAGAAGAATAGTCTCATGGAACAAACAAACAAACAAACAAAACTCCCCCAAAACCCAAATGAGCAAAGATAATAGATTCTGCTTAGTAGTGGTAAGAAACTTACTTTGCTCCATCGCCTTCCTTTCATGCGTGAAAATACCTCAGTAAAACAAAATGCTGACTTTAAAAGGAAGCAATATACCCTAAACATAGACACTTCAGAAAGATTCTGGATAAGACAGTTCTAGAAAAGAATGACAAGAGGTGACATCAAAGAAGACTGTGCAGGGTTGCAGCAATATTAATCTTACCCTTTCCTACTGGATCATGTCATAGGAGAGCTCTCATCTAAACATATGACAGTCTTATTACTTATTTTTGTGCTGAGGCCACGTTGATATTTATACTTAGAGTTCAGTGGCTGATTAGTCCAGGCCAATCTATGGCAGCCAAACAACAGAGCACAAGCTTGGCGTCAGCCCCAGCGCCATCTCTACACATTGTCAAGTAAAGAAAGCTGTGTGGCAAGTACCCTGATGTGCTGGTCATTTCTCTCAGAGCAGCCTGTATGGTGCCATGAAAGGGCATTTCATGGGGGCCTATATTTCCTTGTGGATTTTGCTTCCTGTCTCTGATCATTTATTTTGCTGGGTCTTTAAATGAACTTTAGCATTGCTGCTTGTGCTCAGGTGCATTATCTGTCGAAAGAGGCAGCTTTGGCTGTCAACTCACACTATATATATTGCTGCACCTGCTGCAAACTTGTTTTATCTTTAACAGTCAAACTGTTACTTTGTGGAAATGGAAGATTCACCAAAAAATGGAAGAAAAATATGACACCCTTACGACAGTGATTTATTTCCTGTTCAAAGAGTAAATTTACTGGCAAGCAGATTAACAGACTGCTGTTTCTGGGCTAATTTTAATTGGATTCATAAATGTTCAGCTGACATTTTTTGCACATTCTATACTGAGTAAGACTAGCTCCTGTTACTGCTTGTGTGCTTTACTGTGAAGTCCTTTAGCTAACCAAGAAAATGCTGTTGTGGCACCAGCAGTGCTGATTTTTGTAAAGCTTCAGGACAAGCATTCCATGCTTTTTTTTCCACTTAGGCTGGAAAGATGAGAGGAAAGAACATTGCAGGCAGCAAGTGATGAGGCTGGCTTTTGAAGGGTACTTTGTCAATTTTGATGTCAAAGTGACTTCAAATTAAAATAGATAGGTAACAATTCTGCTCATTCCCAAGGGGAAGAACACACACAGCAGCAAGACTCCTACTATGTGAACAACAGAAGAGCCTCATGACAGATATACGATTGTGGTTCACGTTTACAGCAGCTCTTAGCAGCTCCTGTCTCCCAAGGCTACCTTTAGCCCTCTGAAGGTCCCAAGTGTCTCTGTCTCCACTGCCCCTGGGAATTCACTGTCTTATAGCTCACTGCAGCTGTGTCTTAAAAAGTGTTTGTCCCATCTGCCTTTCCCCAAAGAACTATCTTCTTCACAAGTAAAAGAATGAAATAATACCCTGTTTTGACCTGGGCCTCAGAATGCAGCAAGCCTTCTCTCACCCCGTGTTTTGAAAGCAAAGCTCCCTAGGCTTTGTGCTGTGAACTTGTTTCCCCTCCTGCAGGCCTGTGCCAGCTTTGAGGCAGTGGAGTTCCACCAGGGTGGAGGGAGGAATGAGAAAAGGAGCGTTTCCAACGCTCGCAGGCAGTGTTCGCAGCTGACACCGATGCTCTGCCATCTGTGTGCTTGGTGTTTACAGCACTGGCTGCGGTGAAAATGTGATCGAAGAGCAGCTCAGTAACATCTTCTGTTGGTCGATTTTGTTCCAGAGTAACTGCCTCCAGGGCCAGTTTAGGATTTCACCTGAACAAGGGAAGTCATCTCAGATTCTAATTTTATCTTCTCTCCTTCAACCAGTAACTGTAAATGGCATTTTTCAGTCTCAAAATACCTAAGCCCTAAAGCTGACAACAGTCCTCTAACAAATAATAATATAAAGCAAAGTTCGGGGGCAGCAATTCCACATTAAATAAAAAGTTGTTTAGTACAATAATTGAAGGTTGAAAAACCTTGTCAGCTCGCATATATGTCAGACAATTTACCATCTGTGGATTAATCCCCCTGGTCTCCAAAAGTGCTAATATCTGCAGTTGTGGGAGAGTTTTCTAAACACATTTACTGCCTGTCAAGCATTATTTGCTCTTTTCATGTCACTTCTGGATATATTTATTCAAATACAAATGATGCAGACATCTCTCAACATTAACAGCACTAGAATTTTTTTTTAATTAATCATTGTTTGATGGACTTTCCTTTTACAGTCTCTATTTCACACACTGATCACTTACTCCATTCTCAAAATTTACCTGTAATCACTGATTTTAATGAACACAGGAAAACAAGAAAACCAGGCCATTACAAAGCAAACAAACCACTCTTTGATATGAGAAAAATAGATGATGCTACTGACTGCTGTTGAAAAGATTCTTCTAACTCTTTGTATATTTTAGAATAACTCCGTCCTAGAAAATATTTGTTACTTGCTGTTTACTACCTCTTAGCTGTTTACTCACCTCCTCTCAGGGCTTGCTGAGCTTGGTTGAAGTCACCTGGAGAATAGTAGGAAACAGCACTGGCAACTAAAGTCAGTGGTCTCTGAATTGGAACAGGGAACAGTTATTTCTTTTGCTTTCTTCCTGAAGCCAGAACTGAGATCCTGTCAAATGTGACAAGATAGAGCGGTCCTTAAATGAAGAAGACTTATTTTGGACATGGTTGAATTGTAGTTAGGCACCCTGTGAGAAACAAACATATCTGAGGATACAGAAGAGCCTCTGTGCCTTTTGAGGGGAAATTCTTGAGTGATTTTTTGCCATGTCCACACAAATTCCAGATATACAGTTGAGCAATGAGAATCAATTTTTCTCAGGTATCTGTGGACAGACCTTGATAGCTGTGTGAAATCCTAATAAAACTAAACAGTATCTATTAATTGAATGCATTTTCCATTAAAAAAAAAAAGAAGGTTTCTCAATGCTAAAATATTTTTCTCAGTTATCTGTTTTATCAGCTTCAGATGTAAAAAGCAGCAAAAGCCACTCTGAGAATGCTAAATCACTTTGATTCAAGATGAAGTGTTCTGCTTCAGACCCACTTTCATTTCAAAAAATCTTGATCTGAAATTAATCATTTTGCTTTAGTGTTGAATAAGCTTCTGAGCTTTAAAAAAGGAAACTTTAGACAGATAGGAATATACATAGACATGTAAATGTAAATAGAAATCTAAAAATACATGAGCATAAAAAAATATAAATTTGGCAGCAGCCAATACAGCAATGAAAGTATACACTGAAACAAATTCTCCCCTTCTGTGAATGTATGTGGGTCATCTGGTTCCCTTGCCTTTTCTGGCTTCTTGGAGCTGATGTTTTCAAAAACTGTGCACACATGTATGACTTCATGTTGCTGCTTGTTCTTACATCATAATCCACTTCACTGCTGTCTTAATGGTGCTGTTAGAACTGTTGGTGAGATTGTTCCTTACATCTGATTTATTTACTGCCTGTCTCTTCATAAGGTTACAGTGATGAGGGACAGTGGAAGGGAAACACCAAAGCAAGCATATTGGATTATTTAACTCTATGATCCAATAGGAAATACCCAAAAGAAAATGCATGAAATTAGATTTCTAGGTTAAGACATTTTCTTTAAGCAAAATATAATTTTTTTTCATGTTGCTAGTGTAATTGAGTTTCAGAGCCTGAAAATGTTCCTTGGCTCAGGAAAATAGGTAATGGATTTGGTATAAGGTAGCTGAAGTCACGTTTTCTGTAACTGCCAAGTCACTGGTAGGTTTCTACTGCACAGAGCTGTGTAATAGCCTTGCAGTGAGGTAGCTGTGCAGGAAGTGGATCTGGTAGCAGGTTAGGATAGGAGGTAAACTTTTTCTTACTCCTCTCATGAAGTTGAACAACCATGTTGCCAGCAATAGGCCCAGCACAGGAGATGGAGCTGAAGAAGGATCCTGAACTCCACTGATCAGTGCCCATGCCTGTCCCTGTCCTCCAGGACCTCATGTTCAGTCTACGCTAGACAGAGCAGCACTAGCTGAGGGAACAGCCTTCTCCCATAAGCACAGACATCCTCTCTTTGATTCTGTTCTACCAGCTAAACAGAGAAATTTTGTAAGGGGCAAGAAGGAAAATATTAATCGGTGATGGCTGAGCAATAGACTGGTGACAGGCCTGGGAATACAGCCCAGATTTTCCTGTTTCCAGATCAGTGGTTTGCTCAGTGACCTATGCTGTTTTTAATTCCCAATAACCATATTCCACTGTGTTAAACTGCCATCAGTCAAGATCTGAGATAGAGATCTCACTAAACATTGTTTATATCCATTAGATGTGGCTTTAACATCAGTGGGTACAAAGGTATATCTGAACATTCATCCTGACCTTATCTCTTTTTAGTAGATATCAACAATGCAAGACTCTGGGTTGATGTTTAAATTATTAAAAGATTTTATTCTGAGATCCTTGATATATTATTCAGACAGACGTGTGCCTGGCGTTTATACATCGTAACATCTGATTTTCTTTCTCAGATTATACAGCAGCATTTCTGGTTTTCAGAGTCAGAAGCTGAAGAACAACCTCATCCAACCTTATAATCACTTTAAAAGCTTAAATATTTGATGAATACATTTTGGAAAGAGCTACAGCCTATATTAATTTTATAGAATTTTATACAAGGGGGAATTTCAGGCATTAATGGCTGAGAGACATTTCTGGGGGGATTTCTTTGGGCCATAGAAACTGGTAAAAATCTCACAAACCCCACTCCTCACTGTTAACCAATTTGAGGAGGGAGAAAAGAGAAATTAAACTCCGAAGGTTTTCTTTTGTCTTATGATATTCCTCTCAATTCCCAGACACTATCTTTCTTCTCTAAGACAAGATGCGACGGGATTTCAATGGCCGGGATGAACAGACAATATGTTGGAGAAGCTTGGACTTTTAATACCCTGTAGGCACAACAGATTCCCAAAATTTCAAAGTTCATGCTGGAGTTAATGCTTGTAAAAACACTACTAATTGATGCAGATGTCACTGGGGCCTGTAATGGGCGTGTGTCCAACAGCAGCTTTGTTTCTAAAGCAGTCGGGTAATAAATATATTGCAAATGTGATCAGTTAAAGTCTTCAGTGATACAGACTCCAGAGGTCAGTGGATCTATGAGATGATTTCCCAAGAAAACCAGTATTTCTTCCTCTAGTAATATCAAAAAGAAATGTCTCTTGTTGAGTCTACAATTTTCAGTTAGAGCACAGATTTTACTGCAGGACTTATGCTGTGAAAAAGACTAACCTTGAAGTGTAGCAGCCTGTAACAATAGAGCAACAATGTTAAGCAAGAAGAGCCTCGTTGGATGTGTTTAATTGCTCAACTCAAACAGAGTATCTCTCATCTAACAATTCGTTTCAGTGATGACCCATGAAATGTGTTTTTAACACTAATTCTGTCTGAAGCAGCTCTTGTGATCCCCAAACGCAACCCACTGACTAGGATTTATTTTTTTGAATATCTATTGGGGAACAAAACCCCAAAACCAATAAGACTATGCTGCCATCTCTCTAGATCATGTTCATCTCACTTTAGCTTTCTAAAATGTAGGTGTCTGGTCTGAGCTAACTGTACATCTTATTGCTATGCCCAAAGGAGAGAGGGATAGCTCCACATAGTTATTTATCCCAAAAATGGTATGAAACTGTGTCAGAGGAGGTTTAGGCTGGATATTAAGAAAAGGTTTTCACCCAGAGGGTGGTTGGGCACTGGAACAGGCTGCTCAGGTAAGTGGTCAAGACACCAAGCATGCCAGAGTTCCAGAAGTGCTTGTACGATGCTCTCAGGCACATGGTGTGATTCCTGGGGTGTCACTTTCTGTCAAGAGTAGTCAGATCATTACCTCCTAACTTGGTTTATCAGCAAAGAATTGTTCATGACTAAAGTAAAAAATGTTGTATCTTACTCTAATCATTCTCTTTTCAAAGCACACTGTGAAATTCTGATTCTTGTTTTCCTGAGGGCATAAGACAGAATTTTTGTTTCCACTGTCTGCCTCCAAAATCTCCTGGGTGTTTTGTTCTCAGTTCCTTTCTCCTTTACAAAACCAGCTTTAGAATTAATTTATCCACATACAGGCCAGGGACTTGATATTCCACCATGTTGAATGCATGTATAGCAATGCCAACAGAGCACAAAAAAAGTAATTCCTTTTAATGTGGTGGGATGGCCTTAACACTGAACTTTAGAATTTATTTCGAATTTTGTCATAGCTGTCAGCAGGACCAGGACTTCCATTCATAGATGTCCCTATTACAGACAAAGTGCCATATCTCAGATAAAAATAAATACAAAAAGGTGGAGGATAATGTACAAATGATAGATAGATAGATAGATAGATAGATCAACAAATAAATAAAGAGGAGGACAATGAAAAGACCTAATAGCAAGTACTACTTTGGCTTTTGGTCTGATTATACAGTTCATGCCATTTGTGCCAAATAAATAAAGAGGAGGACAATGAAAAGACCTAATAGCAAGTACTACTTTGGCTTTTGGTCTGATTATACAGTTCATGCCATTTGTGCTTGTAAACTGATCAGACCTGTAGATGCTTTTGTTCCTGGAAAATACGGGACATGTCTCCAATATCAAAAAATGAAACTCCAACATTAATTTCTGACTAATACACCAGATGGGAGTGCTGCAATTCAGAAGGATCTGGATGGGCAGGAGTAATGGGCTGAGTGGCTGGTAGGATGCTCTACAGCACCTTGGGATGCTGGTAGACAGAAAGCTGACCATGAACCTGTTAGCTTCCCTCCTGGTGAAGAAGACAACAGCCTTCTAGATCTGGAGAATAGAAAGCTCAGGGGGATCTTAGAAATGTGTAAAAGTATCTGATTGAAGCAAAATGGAGAGGAATCCAAACTCTACTTCACACTGACTGCTAATGAGACAATAATACAGGGGTGCAAATTTAAGCACAGGACACTCCATCTGAACAACAGGAAAAGATGTTTTTACTATGAGGGTAGCTAAACTCTGGAACAAGGTGCACAGAAAAGTTGTAGAGTCTCTGTTGGTGGTGGTATTTCAAATCTGATTGTCCACGATCCTGGGACGTGCACTTCAAAGCTGAATCTTGCTTTACAGGGGATATTTCTTGTTACAAACCTATGTGTTTCCTTCTGGAGTGAAGAAAAAAAATATTGAAGTTCAATGAAATGGTGGTTTTCAATTTCTTATTTGGTGGAAGAGTGGAGTAATTGGAATGGAGATATTAAAAAAGTAGACAAAGAAAATTGGCAGACAACACAAATTTGCTGTTTGCAAAACTATGAAGGTTTCCCAAAGCAGAGGAAAAAAAGACTTAAAACCACTATTCTATGTAGAGGCCATGTTCTTTCCATAATAAGTTATATACTATTTTTATATATTTGCTTTAGGACATGGTACAAGTGTATTGTGAGGCATAAGTGAACTCCACACTTCAATTTGAAGTTCACCTTCTCAGTTTGAAAACAGACCTTTACAGATCAGCTAGCTGAAATAAGACATTAGTCCTCACACATGGCAGCTCAGAGCTCCAGAGTATGAGTGCAAATCCAGAGGAAGTTACTTTAGGAAGCAGCACTGGGAAAAAGATCTATTTATTCTGGTGTGGGAACATCATCGACATTCAAACTGACTTGTAGCTATGACGTATGATTATGCCAGTAGCAGCTCTTGTCCTCTTTCAAGGGTGTTAAAAATTGACGCAAAAATAAATTATATATGAGAGACAAGTGGAGTATCCCAGGTGTTCTTGGCAAACACTGCCATGAAAATGAAATCCAATAAAAGCCCTTCTAGGAGGATCTGAACTAGCAATGTTTCATGCTTCATAGTGAAGCCACTTCTCAGCATCCCCACCTCACTATAGATGAGGAAAGAGACACATTGAGGGCTCTTGAGCTTTTTGAATTATCACAGTGAATCAGCACAGAGTGATTTAGCACAGGTGTTCTATAATTGGGCTGCACAGGAAAAATTCTGAGTTCATTCAGTGGTTCTCAATGTCACCTTCCCTGTGGGGAGTTCAAGTGAAAAGCCTGTCATGACCATAAAATGGCTAAATGTGGTGAATACATACAACCTCAGTATCTCCTCTCCTTGTCGTGGACCCTTTTTATGGGCCTATTTTTTAGAGGTATTTATTTCATTTCTATAGAGAGCATTTAACATGTGGAATACTTTAAAAAGTCACAGCTAGTTCTGAAAATGTTACTACTGAAGCACTTCTGCTCCCTGCATTCATTCTGCCCCTTTGCCTGTGCCTTGTGGCAATTCTCAGCACTTTGTCAGGCATCGTTAAAATCTTATATGATTTTTATGATTGAATTTCTAAGGCTAGTTTGATACATTGTCTTGGAGTGTTTTCTCTACAGGATATTTTTGACAGTCAGAGATGAGCAGACATTGTTTTTTTCACAAATTCAGAGCAAAACCAAAAGCAAGGTAATGAATTAAATCTTGAAACAAAACGGAACACTTATGCACTGCAGCACCTGGAAGAAATCCGGTGCACCTTCTACTGGAGTTTCTTTAGCCCCTTTCAGTCCTGACATTGAAGTGTGACTGTACTTACATACTTCCAGTAATTAGAACATACTGGTTTTGTGCCAAGAGAGACAGGGGTCTGTGAAAAAACATTTTCCCTTAAGAATATTTCTCAGCTCTTTTGAGACTCAGCTCTTTTTATGTCATGTTGCCAAAGCTATAGAGTACTAAAGCTCCCTCCCTGCTAACACATTATTCTCTCAGTGTTTCATATGTATGGAATAGAATTTTCCTTTGTTGAATTTTCCCCTCAAAGCAAACAAAGTTGCAATTAGATTAAACTCAAAGCAGCGAGGTGCGTGTTGTTCCTTCAAAATAAAAAATTGAAAGAGCTAAGACGAGGGGCTCTTTGTTGCAGACAAAAACCTTGTCCGAAGACCCTGCTGCACTGAAAAAGCAGTTTCCAGTCTACATCCAAGCTTGGCAAGCTCCTAGTCACTATGCTGGCTCCAGCCCTCCAAAGGACAGGTCTGCCTGCTCCAGTGTGCTTGCTGGAATACCAGTGCATGGGTATGTTTGGCTATGCAGGATCCCAAAGCTCTGGAGAGTGCACTCTGACCACAGGTAATTCATGCAGGCAGGTTTGCTGATTGAATGACATTAAACCCAGAGTATGGTACATACATTTTCAAAAGTACAGGGAATCCCAGAACAAGACACTGACTTATTGTCCAGTTCCTATTGTTGAAAATGGCATTTTTACCCTGAATATGACAAGTAACCAGGCACTTTTCACAGCATTCCCTCCAATGGCTTTTTGACATCCACTGAGTATGCAGTATATGTGGGACTACACCCAGTATTTCTATGCTATCTCGTAATTGCCAGACTCATTAGAAAAAAGAGCTTGATGAGATTCAAAATAGATATTATACCTTTTATATTGCCAGACTGGCTGATAGCAAGGTGTATTGGAGAGAGGCCAAAAAAGAGTTAGCTCTAAAGAGGTGCATCCAGGACATTGAGGGAGGTGATTCTCCCCCCCTACTCTGCCTTCATGAGACCCCACCTGCAGTACTGCATTCATCTCTAGGGTCCTCAGCACAAAAATGACATGGACCTGTTGGAGTGAATCCAGAAGATGATCAGAGGGACCTCTCCTAGGGGGAAAGGTAGAGTTGGGGTTGTTTAGCCCAGAGAAGAGAAGGCTTTGGTGAGATCTTATTGTGTCCTTCCAGTACTTAAAGAGGGGTATAAAAAGAAGAGAGAATGACTTTTTACCTATACAAATAGTGATAGAATAAGTGGGAATAGTCTTTCACTGAAAGAGGAGAGGTTTAGATCAGGTTTTAGGAAGATTCATTACTGTGTGGATGGTGAGGCACTGGCACAGGTTTTCCAGGAATGCTATGGATGCCCCATCCCTGGACATATTCAAGGCCAGGTTGGATAAGGCTTTGAGCAACCCGGTCTTGAGGTGGTGTCCCTGCCATGGCAGGGAGAATGGAATTAAATTGTCTTTAATATCCCTTCCAACCCAAGTAATTTTATGGTTCTATAATTATTTGGCAAAGACATCTTAGACAAAACTATAAATGTGCTAAAATATATATGTTTTAACCTGGATTATTTGGGAATAATCATGTGCAATGCACAGGTCCTATTTAATTTATTAGTAGGGATATAGACTATGAAAACATTTTATCCCACTGGACAAGATTTTTTGTGAAATTTTGTCTTTCTGTGTGTGAAAGAAAAGCAGCACTATTTAAATATGGGTTTATTTGCACTTAACACAGTGACAAAATAAATTACTTTGTTTAGATTCTGTAGAATGATTACACAACATTGGCATTTGTTTATGAAGCAACAGACACTTTAAAAAAAATCTTCTCAAAGAAAAGCTTTTTTTAGTTTTTTTTTCTTCAGAGTGGAAAAGCACAGAAAAACAAAATGTAGAGAAGTGGTAAGCCTCTTTACAGAACTGCCAGAAATGCATAACTATGACTTGTGAAATCCATATATTTAAACAAATGAACATATGCTTTTCTTTCATGCAATAGAGACAAGAAGATGAAAAGTCTTCCTGCAACTTACTTAGTGTGGGAAGTAGAGATGGTTGCACTAAGGTGGTATATAAATATCTTAAACTTCTTAGACATAGGAAATATTTGACCTGATCTCTTTACTTCACCCAGCACACACACAAAAATAGTCCTTTTATCTGCTCAATTTTATTTATCCCAGAGAAAAAAAAAAAATACTGTAGTTGTGAAAAGCTCTAGGAGATAAAGGTTCCAGAAAAGGGATTTGGGATTTTCATAGGTCATAAGAAAAACAGAAGAGCATTTTAACTCACCTGTCAAGTTCAGGCTCAGTATACTTTATTTTCCATCCTCCACCGGCTGGCTAGTACAGACATCTCAGACTCTCCAGACTGCAGTCCTTCACTAGATATTTCCGTTCTTTATGCTAGGATTAAGGTTTCAAAATAAATCATATGTTTGCAGGTGTTTGGAGCTTTGAGATGAACTTTCTATTGAGATACACAGACATTTGTATCTAGATTAGCATTTCCTGCATGTTCCAGCAGAGCTTGAGACATTACTGCTTCCGCAGCACAGAGGGATTGCAATAAAATTCTAAAGAATCTTTCAGAAGGAATTTCCACTTATCATGTCTCTATGAAAAATATGGGAAGAAGAGTTTAGGAACAGAGATGTAGAAAAAGAATAAATTCCTTGACTTATGAGGAAATCAGTATGCTTAACATCCCACTATCTGGGAGTCAGTATGCCTAACTAGTAATGGCTGGAGTTAGCTTACAGTATGCCTAAATCCTCTCCATATATAGGGCTAGGCCCTGAACTGACCTGAGGTCTCAAAAAGTAATTTACCTCACTTTATTTAATCCTCTAAGCTACTATATTTATAAATATTCTCTCTACTTATTCTGAAATTTCTAGCTTCAGTTCCCCACTGAGATGAAAAGTGGCCTTCAAAGATGAGAAAAGGACTGGAGAATCTCTATTGTGGAAAGGCTGAAGGAGTGGGGCTTTTTAATTGGGACTAAAAATTGAGAGGGGTTCTCACATACGTGACATAGAAGTATATACATTGGTATATAATTATCTAAAGAGGATGCCAGGAGAGTGGATAAAGGCTTTTCTCAGTGGTGCCAAGCAATAGGACAAGAAGAAATGGGCACAAACTGGAACATAGAAAGTTCTACCTGAACGTGAGGAATAGCTTTACTGTGTGGGTCACTGAGCACTGGAACGGGCTGCCCAGAGAGGCTGTGGAGTCTCCTGTCCTGGAGATATTCAAAAGCCATGCGGACACAAATCTGAGTAACCTGCTTTAGGGGACCCTGCCTGAGCAGGGAGGTAGAACTAGGTTACCTCCAACACTGCCTTCCAACCTTACCCATTCTGTGATCCTGTGAAAAATGCCTTGTCTGGGGAGAAGGGTGAAATAATTCCTTCTATAAACCTCTAAAACTTGTTTTCCTTTCTGTTTTTCTGAGTTCACCAGGGTCATGTAGGTCTGCCAAATTCTACAGAATGAATAGCAACATTTTATTCTGGGATATCCCTTGGCATTAGAACACATCATGGTTTATTGAGCAACATGAGTTCAGTCCCATTAGGTTGAATAGTGCTGAAAGAATAGGATCTCTTGCTTCTTAGACTCAATGCTCTTCAGAAGTGTCTAATTTCCCTATCTACTCAAACAAGTATCTTTGATGTTTATTACGGTATGGGATGAGTTGCCCATGGTGGTGCCAGTCTTTTCTTGTTCATTAAAGAAGTATATTTCCCCTTGTGATGTATATTTGAAGCAGTTAACATGAAGTGACATGAATAATATCCCAGGAAACCATGACTGAATAATCCCTCTTACCATGATACATCTACACCTTGGGGTTGAATGATGGTTTGCAAAACCAGGTTCTACAACCTCTTTACTTTTAAGTGTCCTAACACTTTTATTACTTATATTGCATATATATACAGTTTCTTAATTTCCCTTAGAAAACACCCCATTAAAATGGCATGCTGCCTGAGGAGAAAAATGGCTGCTTGAAAAGTTCTTGTCCAGCTCCCAAAGGAGGGCCATGCCTGGTGTGTGGAAAACCTAAGAGCAGGAAGAAACTGGAAGCAGGGAATGTGGTCAGGAGAGTTACATTCTATGGAGAATGCATCTGCCAAACTGAACCAAACCCCAGTCTGGAATTCTTTTGGAGGCAGAAGCCTAGGGCAGTTTGCTTGCTAGTTTCTTGCTTTTCATTTTAAGTAGAATAAACCATGGGTATGTGTCTGAAACTGGGGCTTTTCTTCCCTTCCCCGCAAAATTTCAGGTTCTTGATGCATTAAGTCAAAATTCCAGAAGTATGTGAAGTGGTCACAGGATAAATGCACTTTTTTATTCTTTAGACTGTGGGAAAAATATACTTTGCACTTGTATATAGCTTGCCTATTTTAGTTAAAAATTCAAAATTATTTAACCTGTGGAAGAATCTCAGCATGAAAATATAAGCCTTTAGTGATAAAACTTGGCAGTCTGAATACAAAGTCTCATGATGCAAAGCGTGAAAGAAGTTTAATCCTAGACATAGCTGCCCGTGCCGCTTGATATCCATCTTGGCTCTCAAACTGCAAGGCACAGAGAGATGGCAGCTTTTCATCTGGAGTGATATGGTCTACAGAGTGAGTCCTGCTATCTAAAGCTCTGTTGAAGGTCCTGCAATTATGTTTTTCACTTTTCCACACAGCATGGAAAATAACCCATTTCTAACATTTGAAGCTACTTACAGTTAAAAAAAGCAGATATCTTCTGGACCAAATGACAGCCACATGCTCCTGTATTTTTTTTTTCATTTCTTTCTGAACTCCTGTAGCTTTATATATTCTTGTTTATATGTAAGAAAAACCAATAAATTAAAAGCTAAAATTAAACATAATTAAGGCTGCACAGTCTGATCTAAGTAAAAATATGGTCTCCTTTATTTTATCATGGCTCTTAAAAAATACCATGAAGGCTTTTACTACTGTAACTAGGGTCAGAATGAAAAATAGCCAGACTTAAGTTCATGCAGTATCTTACCTTGCTGTTAGAGAAGAGTCTGTTTCTCCTGCCAAAAAAAAAGACATCACACCTAAGAAGATATATGAGTTCATCTATTTTACAGGCTACTCTTCTAGGAAATTCAGCTGAGATAGCTTTGTGGAATAAATAGTTGTGCACGCAGAATTCACAGACAAATGCTGATTCTTCACAGATGTGTTCAAAATCGTCTGGTCTCCCTTTCAGAAGTACCTACGACTTAAATTTTGCTGTTAAGAAGCAATGATGATGGTTAAACCTTTAACTCTAGGCATAGGAAAAAGAAGTTCTGGTTTATCTGAAGGCATGCAGAAAGGGTAGAAAATGAGAATGTGCTACTGACTCCTGACTCTTCTGTAGTTAAAGCTTTTCCATGTATGGAAGTGATCACTCTAGCATTGGTGAATAGCCAGGGAAGGACTTAACACCGTAGGAAAGGCATTACTGAGAAATAAGGATAGACATAAAAACAAAGATGCTTGCCTTTTGGCACATAGTCAGAAATATCCAGTTAGGAAAATTATATAAACATGGTGGACAACTTAATCTGTGTCAAGGAACTTTCAAGAATAAATGAGGGCAACCTTGTCCTAACTAAAAAGAAAGGGCTATACTGGAAACCTCTCTTGGTCTTTTAGCAACTCCTGTGCTGTCTGTAGTTGTTGCAAAGGCTTGTCATTTTGCCAAGCCTGTTAATCAGTCATTTCCCTACTGGAACTGCAGTTGTACAATTTGTTTAAAAAAAACCCCAAAACCTAAACAAACATAAATTTCAGGCACCAGCTATGTGACCCATGCTCAGGATTATTTTATCTCAAGCATATTTCTGGCTTAAAAAATTGGATCTTCTTTAAGATCTATAAATATTCAGGGGGAGTCCCGTGTGTTAGGTACAAACAACTTAGACATCAGGTTCCCTTGGCAATGAGAAAGCACACCAAGTTTTCCCAGTCAATTTCAGACCAGATATGATGACAGGGAAGAGCATTGGGACATTTCAAGGGGTTGCAGAGAAGATGATATTTTATGTACTTCTGTCTGCTCTGCCCCAAGACGCCAGGGCTTAGCTCTTGGTGGTGAAATGAGAGGTGCACACCGCAAAACCAGGCTAGATAACTAAAAAGAGCAAAGCAACTCTCAGAACTAAATACAGCAATTGCAGCAGTGTCTACTAGGAATTTGGGTTAAACCTACAGTTCAAAATTCTCAGCACATTTCACATTTAGGTCTTAACTTCGTTGCTTTATCACCTGTTTTTCTCTCTGTCAAACCAACAGGTTTTATGTCTCAACTTCTCTTTCAAGACTCATCTGGCTTAACTGTAATTCAGGGATTGCTTTCTTTTCCCCGAAATCAGTTTTGTCAGGCCTTCCTGATAACAAGCAATACCTGCTAATTCTTCTTCACCTTGAAACAGAGCTGGGTGGGTATTGACCCAATACATAGAAAATCTAGTGGGTGTCTTATTTGCTTGATGGTCTATGACCTGTGATGTGGACACATTGAAGGTCTAGGACTTTACATTTTAATTATAGGCTGCATGATTTATTCATTTATCAGCAACCCTGCCACACAGCAACACTTACTGAACTTTACTGTTATTATCAAGATCCTTTGACTTTTTCCGTCACTGTAGCAAAAGTATCAATCAATTTCCCATTACCATGATCTTCTGCAGTAGTTTGCCATTTCAGCTTTAGAGCTCTACAGAATGGAACAAATAGTTCCACAAATGTACATGGGTTTTTAACTCTTAGATGCTCACCTGACTCCTCCAGAAGGGAGGAAAGTAAGAAGAGTTAGATGTTCAAATGTCATTCAAGATCTTTGGTTAAATAACTTGTCTGCACAAGAAAGCTGCGGCAGAACTGACCACTGAGTCCTGGCATCATACACATAGAGCCTTACCTATTGGAGCATCATTTTGTTTTATAGAATAATGCAATTTATTCAAGTTAGATGAGACTTTTGGATATCTTTTAGTCAAACATCTGCTCAATGAAGAGCAGGTTGCTCAGAACCGTGTCCAGCCAGGTCCTGAAAACCTCCAAGGATAAAATTTTTCTGGCCAAGCTCTTCCAAACAGTAGGTTCCCCCAAAGCCTTCTGAGCTCCAGGCTGACCTAGCCCAGCTCCCCAAGCCTCTCTGCATAAGACATGCACTTCAGTCCTCACCATCTCAGTGCCCTCCCCTGAACTACCTCCAGTTTGCAAACATCTTTTTTGGACTAAAGAGCTGAGAACTGGGTGGAGTATTCTGGATGTAGCATAGTGAGTGCAGAATAAAGGAAAAATCATCACTGTCCTTAGTCTAGTAGCCATCCTCATAGTAATATAGCCCAGTGTGCCAAGACCTTTCACATCTATCAGGGCATGCTCCCGATTCATGCTTAGCATGGTGTCCATCAGGATGCCAGTGCCATTTTCAGCCCAGCTACCTATGTGTTTAAGAGTGGTAACACCAAATTTGCCGTGAAATGTGCAAGGGAAATCATAGGTCATGTTAAGATGGCGGGTGAGCAAGTCCCATCATCCAGAATGATATCTTAGCTATATGGACTTACTATAAGAAAGGATCAGCTGTTCTGAGCATCAGCCTGTTTATTCATTGCTCATGTCTCTCTGTTTCTGTTTTCAAAGGGCAGTCAATAATCATCAGCTGGATACATAGACAACAATTGGAGGCAGAAAAACACACCCCAAATTTGCTTCATGGTGGACGAAAATTTGCTTCATGGTCCAGATTAGAGAAGACAATGACTGGACTAAGCTAGTACTCATTCCCACTAACTCTTTCTGGTGTTTTCTGGTCGATTTGGACTCTTGCTTGTCACTACAGGTGATCCTCTGGCAGGGTGGATCAAAGCTAAACTTTCAGATACTCTCCTTCCCTCGCCTCTCCACGGCTGGCTGTCCTTGTCAGCATGCCCATTTTTGGAGGGCAGGGGGGTGGGGTGGGGCTGGAGGTGAGCAGAGATCATTGCTGAGTGTATAGCTTGTTTATACTATAAATCAGTGGAGCTTGCCTGATTTACTGTCAAATGCAGCAGGTAGCCAATGGCTCTAGTATACTGAGGTGAACCTAATAACTTAGTGGTTGAGGAAGCAACTCAACCTTTCCTTTCTTACAAATTGGCTTCCTTATATATTAGGAAGTTTCCTTCAGTGCTACTATTTTTTATCCCATTTTTTCTCCTCTCACATTATTAATTCACAGTTTGGGACTCTAAATCTGAATATTTCTGGGAGTTTCTAAATTAATTTCAGTGTAAGTGGGCTAGGACTCAGGAAATGTGAGACTGCTTTCTGTATGAGCTGAATCTGTGCAAATCACATTCTCATACCTCAGTTTCTCAACACATAAAATGGTGCTGATAATTTTTACTCTCTTTAGAAGCATTTTGAAAATTAGCAATGAAACATCCTGTTGTAGATCTGGACATTACACCTTGCTTTCAGTTCTTCAATTTATTTCAGTTTTGACCTGTTTGTGGGTGATGAGAAAGCATCAGGGAGCTCATAAAGTCAATGTTTAAACTGGCAATGAATTTGAGATTCTCCTGGCAGCCCTTCCCTTGCCTGTCTGGGAAATTCTGCCAGAGAATATAAAGGTTTAGATGAGGCACAGTTGTGACCGTCCTGCAGTAAAGCAAAATGAGTGTACTGGGAATCAGACAGAGGCTACTGTCCACAGTTAATACATTTAAGAAGATCTTCCCTTCCCCTGAGGATTAGAAGCAGTGTTCTTTCAGTCTGTGAGAAAACAGTGGAAAAGCCATTCATGGGTGAAATCAGTTTGCTGCCCTAGGTCGTAGAAGCAGGCAAGAGACTGTGGTTTCCCCTGGGTGAACTGATTTACCTTCTGGCAGATTACCTTGTTCTCTCAAAAATCATTTTCAAAGCAGCCCCAGCAGTTTGCCTCAACTTCAAGGTGGTGGGCCTGGACAACAAGGCTCTGGGCTATATCTGTCAGTACTGGTAATGGATTCGCTCTAAGATGAATGAAACCTCATCCATTATTGATGTTGCTCTTCAGAATAACCAGTGAGATCAATACATTGGTAAATTGATCTCATCCTCTTTCTAATCCACATCTCCTTTTGATTCCAAGTTGACCATTCCTACATTGTGATTTAGGGAGTATGCTTATTGTGTCTTGCTCAAAGCAGCTAAGGATTGGAATTATCCTTAATTTTCAGATACTCAGGGTTCTGGGAAAAATGGTATGTTTCTCAGAAAGTGTTGTGGAGAACTGATATGCAAATCTTTATCAAAATATTTATTCCATGCCAAAAACACAAACCAAATGAAAAAAAATTATAAAAACTACTTACATTTCCATTTTCACTTTTTAGTCCTTTAACCCATAACAAAGAATTTTGCATTTTCCTTCATTTCATATTGAAAACCAAAATAAAACAAAACCAATGTCAAGTTGTTAAAAGAAGTGGGGGAAAATTATTTTAAATGCTCTCTTGCTTTTCTAAGAAAAAAATCAGATAAGAAAGAAAGAAAGGAGAAAAAACTGTGAAAGAAATATGTCAGTGGTTACCTTAAGCAGAAATAAACAACGGTAAAACTAAGTGAATGGGTTTTTTTTCTTTTTATGAAAGTTTAAAAATATTTTTCATTAAATATTTTTCCCTATGAAATTCAAATGTCTGTATTTTCAATTAATCTTCTTCAAGGTACCCCAGAATTTCAGTCCTAGACAATATATAGTGTTTTCAAGAAAGACTACAGTAGTTTTTGTCAGCTAACTCTAAGAAGCAAATCTCTTCCATTAAGTTGATTATCTCCTCTTTAACTGTATTAGTACTTAGGCCATCTCTAGAACTCCCAGAAGCAACTTTATTGATGGGAAAAGCATTTTTTTGTTCATATGGTTTGCCAAAAGTTTTCCAATTTACTAGAAGTTCATATGATGAGTTTTGTATAGGGTTTAGTTTTCAGTTATTGTTTTCACCTTTCCCAGTTAAATAAGGAGTTTTAATTATAACCTGGGACTGAACAGTGATATGGGACCTGCTGAGGATGCTACAAGCATTTTCAATATTGCCTGTGGAGGATGAATCTAAAAGCTGAGCTATGGCAATAGAGAATGCTGCCATCTCTGACTGACTTGTTGGGAAATCTGACAGTGATGCTGGTGCCTCCAGCTCCTGCTTTTAATCCTCTGTAAAGTATGGAGAAGACATTGACTGTCACATTTACAAAATAAATTATCCCACCATTATGCATGTTCGACAGGTAAAGAATACATGGAGAATAAAAACCCACGAAGGTATTTGAAATATAACAGGTTAGATCCTCAGCACCTGGAAATAGACTGCAGTGAGGTTACACCCACTTGTACTTATTTCTGTTTTTCTCCACCATACTGCAGGTTTTATAGGAGAAGCCAGCACTAAGCCTTCCTGCTGTGTGCTTTTCTTACATTCACAGAGATCAGGCACTGGTTCCTGTCATGCCAGGTTAAGCCATTGGTCTGTCTAGATCCGTATCGCATTTCTGACAATGGTGAACTTTTGGCTTTAAAAAAAGAAAGGTTCTTTATTAAAATATCTAAGCTATTATGGAATAATACACCAGATGTAGGGACAGAAAAAAATTCCTTTAACTGACCATCATGGCTGAGTTGTTTGCATCTTGAAATATGATCTTTTGTTATCTATTTTATTATATTAAATTTCTTGATACTGCATATCGTTATAAAGCAGTAACTTACCTCACTTCCTTAAAAAATCCAGGCATAGAGGTGACTTTAAGATTTCATGTAAATTCTAGAAGGATGCTGTAGGCTGCATATAGTTCTTATTCTCTCTGTTTCTTCCATATGGACTGCCCTGTCATTTAATCATCTGTCCTACTGTCTTTCTGGTATATAACATTGTTAAGAGAAAAAGCTGTTTAGTCATTATGATCTTCTTAATCTACATATCCACCCTACACTTAGTCTCCTCCTCTCCAGGCAAATGCATTTAAACCTCTCTGGTTTTACTAATCTCTTCCCAAATATTTTACTTTTTTTATTCCCCACAGAGCTCCTTATGATCTTTACTTTTTGGAGTCTAGAGGTTTAAGGCCCTGAGGAATCAAAATATTACCAGCTCAGTTGTCCTCAAAAGACTTCTTTAGTCCCTTCCTATCAGCTGTCAACAGCAATAAAGTTTTTCAGAGGTTTTACTTCCATCAAAGGTTCTCAGCAAGTCTTCAGAAGCTCGCTGCAGTCATAGCTGTGAGGTGCTGATTGTCCCAATGACTTCAAATGGTGGCAGCACCCAGGACTCTTAGCACTTCACTCTTGACTCAGAAAGGCAGATATGTATTATTAAAAAAGAGAAATATCTTCACAGACGACACAACTTTTATCTTAAATCTTAGGCAACAATTCCAACTGACAGGTCTGTTCCATCTGACAATTCTGGTTATATGTAAAGAGGAATCTTGATGCTCTTTCCATCAAATGTAGTTCCTATCTTGTTCTTTATGACCCCTAGACTCAGCAGTCAAGATGAGCAACAATATATTAAACATGAAGGGAAAGAGGAGAAGAATAGAAGGAACTATGGACACACAGGGTTGAGTCTCATACATAAACCCAGACATAGATGAACCCAGAGGAGTCTCAGGTCATAAAGTGTAGAAAAGACTGATGAGAAATATCTTTGTTAAGACTTACCTTTTAAAGGCCCTTGCTTTCTCTGACCAAGATGACTTATTAAAGAGACCCTAATCTCACAATGCCTACTTCATATGTGTTGGGTCTCGGTTTCAAAAGATCTAAAAGATTTTCCAGCTAGGATGCTATATCTAGCAGTCAGGTCTTACCTGATCATCTGGAGGAAATAGGTGTCTGACTGTCAAAAGCTTAGATCTTGTTTGGTCTTCTCCCCTAAAGTCAAACCAGGCTCCTTCCTGGTATGGTTTATGTTTAGCCCTTTCTCATTTTGCTGACTGATTGAAGCATGGATGCCCTGCCAGAAAGTGTATGATCATCTTGCTGTGCTTACCTTATTGTTGTCAGTGGTTCTGCTATTACCCAGGAACAGAGTGAATCAGATAATTCAAAAAGAATTGCTCCTTAAGGGCTTATGAACTCTAGGCTTCTCCAAGAAGCACTTCTAGGCTTCTCTTTTGGCACCGTTTTCATTGCAAACGCCAGTTCTGTTACACAGAAGGATTTGTTTGAAAGGCGCCATTTTTTTTTTTTTTAATAAGCTAGGGGAGGCTAATTCATCTTGGCTTACTGCATCCTTCTGCACCGTCTGTGCTGCCTGCATATTAAACACTTGGTTTTATATCCCCTTCTTTCATTTCAAATTTTACTTCTGCTTTGGAAGGAGATATTTTCACTCTTGAGAATTAGGAAGGCTATCTTATCTATACAGAGAAGGGGTCATCTGAGATTTAAATCTGACTTCTAGGTTTCCAAGACAAAGTCAAACTTGTCTTTGGATGGACTGTGACTAAGCTGGACACATTATTATAACTCAGTCATCTGTTCTGAGCGTTCATTCACGAGGTAATGGGATTGCAATGGCACCCAAGGCAGTCCAGTCTCTAGGACATCTTCATGTAAACTGCTTTTCCTTCATGCTGTATGTCCCAATGAAGACAAAAGGAATTATAAACATAGGATATTTGGATTGCAGAATATTTACTTAATCTTTCTCAAAGACAGAGCTCAGAATTGTTAGGTCAGAAGAATAATTTAAAATTCTCTCTGAGCCACTCTTCTCAGCTACATGGGGGCAAAAAATATGATGAAAAGTTTATGGGTTGCTCAACAATTACCAGCACAGGTGAAATTAACTCAGTTCAGGGAAATTAAGTCATTTGATTGCCAAATAATAACAGACTTGGATAATGAGAAATAAAAATAAACAATACTATAAACATCTTTCCCCAACCTTCTTCTTCCCAGGCTTAATTCCACTCCTGAGTCTTCTATCTGCTCCCCTTCAAGCAGTACAAAGAGAATGGAGGTTTAGTTCAGTTCATAACACTTCATCTCTCCTCTTTCCTCCTCACACACCTTCTCTGCCCCATCATGGGGCCCTTCCCATGAGACACAGCCCTCCATGAACTGCTCCAGCATGGATCCTTTCCACTGGGCGTAGTCCTTCAGAAACAGACTGTTTCCATGTGGGTGCCCCATGGGATCACAGGTCTTGCCAGAAAACCTGCTCCTGCATGGGGTCCTCTCCACAGACAGCAGTTCCTACCAGGAGCCTGTTCCAATGTGAAATCTCCATGGGCTGCAGCTTCCTTCAGGACACTTCCCACTGTTCCAGTGGGGCCTTCCATGGGCTGCAGCATGAGTATATGATCCAGCACAGCTCTCCATGTGCTTCAGGGGAATGACTTGCATTACCACAGTCTTCATAAGTCTGCAAGGAAATCTCTGCTCTGGTGGCTGACAGCAACATCTAAAGTAAAAACTGTTTTAAAAAATTATTTTATTTCCATCATTTTACTGTGATGAAATCATCTTGCAGTGACCAGCCATAAACTGGACTGCTGTTCTTTTTATTTTTAAAAGAGTAATATCCAGTCAACATTGTTTAGTGCTGTGAAAGCAGTGCAGTAGAAATTATACTGGATTTTGATCCAAAGATACTATGAAAATAAAGAATATAAATAAAGCTCATGATATGAAGGATGCAAAATTTTCTAGGCTGTGTGTGGTATTTCTTTTACAGGTGGCCAGTAGTTGCTTCTTGGTTTGAATGTGTGACCTCAGCTGTCATCTCACAACCATACTGTTGTTGTTGTGCTTCAGATGTCATATTGGACCCATAAGAAATAATTAATGAAAAAGAAGGTGAGTCCATAGGTCATAAGATGAAAAAAAAAAGAAATTTCAGAAATACAATTGATGAATTTGTTATCTGCATTTTCTCGAAGTATCTGTCCAAACTAAAGCCCAGGAATTTGATCAAGTATATGCTTTTTAACATTACAGTCCATGCTAAGACAGAAGAGGTGACTTGTAAGCTCCATCTTTGTTATTCTATCATAATTCCAATTTTCTGCTAGTACTGGTCATAAAGGCAGCAAAAGGTGCTTAGTTCTACAGATACCTGCAGTGACTAATCATCAGTGGAATTGTATGGAAAATCCTTAAAAATCTGGAGGCTTAGCTTGAAGCACAACATATGCCTCATTTCATCAAAAGAAGCATTAATTGGAGCAGATTTAAAGCTTTAGCTTGTAGAACCTAATCAGAAATGACTTGACTTATACCACTGTCAAGCACAAAATCTATTGAAGTCAATGGATACGAAGGAAAAATTTGTTTAGCTAAACGCATGTCAAGTCAAGAACTTCTAGTGGGACTGAGAGCCTCCTACAGAAAACTGGAAAGTATAGTGTAGCTCTTTAAATGTTGTAGTGCTCCATTCTTTGGGTCTTTCCCTAGGTTATTTCTCCTAAATCTCGAAACTGATAAAACTTCTCTTAGCTATTTGTCCATCGACTCACAGCAATTTTGTGAGCTGGCATGTACAAATGAGTAACAAACCAGACAAGAACAGTGTTCCTCTTGGAGCTACAGAAATCACTCAGCATGCTTGTTTATACTCCATTAACTAAGCATTAAAGCATGAAACACCAATTTAGAATGCTCTCAGGGAAGTAGCCTTAAACCTTGCACACAGTGTCTGTAGAACCTGGAAGGTCCTGGTAAGCATGCAAGCATGCATGAAGGGTTGTGTGCAAGTAGAATGCTCTGCATGATAAAATAATAGACAATCCAAACCCTTTCCAAAATATTAGAAAATCCAATGCCAGCACCTTCATCTACCTTTTGGAATGCAAATTTCAACTGTCAAGGCTTAATTAAAAACTACCAGTCAGCACTATTTAAAAAGTGGAAGAGAACTAAGTGGTAGGTTGTTACGGAAAATGTGAATGTTGCATACTAAAAGAAGTAGCTAGGATGACAGGTATATAATTATCATCACATCAGGTGAAGGACAAGAAGGAGTCTTTGGTTTGTGAAGAGGGGCTTCAGCAACCTTCATTGTGGCAAGGGGTTCCTCAGGCAGAGTTAATCTGTCATTTGATTTATTTCAAAGGAGAATCTCCTTCTATGTGAAACCTCTGTGCACATTGAAATCTGGTGAGCTGCTGTGAGACACAGACATAAATAGGTTAGTGTGAACATAAACACTTGTGTTTCATGCATCAGTGAGGACTGGGTTTGAAGAACAATTCTGTGTTCAGGTGTTTGACAGTTTCTGCTCAGAAGCACATCACAGCTGTGCTCTAATCCTACACTCAGTGGAGACCCACAAAGCATGAATCAAAGCCACACTGTAGCGATCATCTGAAGGCAAAAATCTCTAGCATCTTCTGCAGGTTTTAAACCAGCAAAACTGATTTCCTCTGTACGCTACTAAATATTCAAAGTTATGGGTAAAGGACCATCTTTGTTATCTAAGAAGAAACCATTCTGAAATACCATTCAGTGAAACCATTCTGTGCTCCTTGATACTATGATATTAATGCTACAAGGCTCTAACAACATCATCCTCTTCCCCATATCTACATAGAGGCTGAATAAATGCACAAAGATTTATTCTGGCTAAACACAGCAGTGCTGTTTGCACTGCAGGTTTTACGGATCAGATCCTCTGACTTTCACCCAAAGCTGCAGCTGAGTCTAAGTGCACTGAGGAACAGCAACAACCTTGTGTCCCCCAAATCCACTTTTATAGTCTGCTCTTCCCTATATATCTGTCCATTGTGTGCTTGCATGGCACGCATAGTGCCAGACTGGGTACAGAACATTAAAAAAACTTGCAGAAAAGAGATGTCACTGGCAATTATTTAGAAATACTTTAAGAAAACAGTGCCAATTCCAACTTTGAAATCTCTGAATTTGTCAGCTTATGGCTGAGAGTAGGGAAAAAAACAAAAGGTAATCTATTTTATATTTAACCTGGGAATTCAACATTCAAAGCTCAATTTTATAAATGACATTGCTCTAGATGAACTCCCCTCCTCATTCCCCAGTTAGAAAACATTAGCTTTTAAATGTGTACAGGTCTGGAATATCCAATGTCCTGGATAACATGTAATCTGTACTGAAAAGGAGAAATGTATTATTCTGACATCTGCCAGAAAAAAAATCTTCAGCATTTCCCACATGTATAGAATCTATACTTGACACATTTGTCTTGGCCAATCTTTCATAAATAAAAATAGCACTATGGCCCTGCCCAGCCCAGGGCCTCCCCTCCTTCCCATGGCTCCATTTCAACTCCCCAGGGTTTAATTCCCTGTCCTGGTGACACCGAAGGACACTGGTCCCAACTCCCCAGAGCCCTGCTCTGCCCAGCCATGGGTCAGCATTCCTGTCCTGTGCCCTTCCCAGCCCGCCTGGGGGCTGTGTCTGGCACTGGTGTCCCTCCCTGCAGTTGATTCCAATCTTCCACTGCCCTCCTCCCCAGTGCTGCACAGCCTCTGGCACCTACCAGAGCTGGCCCCAGAATAATTCCTTCTCCCCTTGGCCCACCTGGCCCCTGGAGATCCTTGGGATGTCTGGGCACTTCCTCCACCACAGTTATCCCACTCAGCTTCCAGCCTCCGTCTCCTAGGGAGTAGCCAGCTGTTTCCTAACAATTATGGTGCAACACAAATGCTCCAATCCTTAATTAAATTAAATTATATATTTTTAATATGCTCAGGTTGTATTAGGGACTTAAAATAGAGCTACTGTAATCCTCATGTCCTGATGTTTGTTGGCTTTACTTACCTCAAGATCTTTGGGACATTTGTGTGGGTTGCTTTGGGAAGATGATTTGAGTTGAAATAAAATTCCTTGGATGGAATGAATGCTGTCTCATTTTTAGCAGAAGTTTGGACTTTTTCAGGTGACTGATCTCTTCTTGCTGCTATCCACATAAGTGCAATGATTTCAGAACTGTCATAAATCAAAATGAATGAGATTCCACAAAAGATTATATGCAAATATTGTCCTACAGGGTTTCAAGGAGCACTGAATTCTCCCTTGTCAGAAAGGTAAATAAAATCAATGAGCTTTTAACAGATACATTATTTCATTAGGTGACAGTTAAAGCACAGTGTGAAATCTAAACAGAAATCACACATGGCACCTGCCAATGCTTGTTGAGTTGTATGTGTTTTTCAAGCTTATGATTTAGAAACATTAAGGACTAGAATAATAGTCCTTCAATTTTGTTAAGTATTTTTCCTCTGAAAATCCCCTGAGAACCTAAGATCTGCATTTGCAAACATATGGATTGGTTTTGATTACTCCCATCCTCCATGCTGTGTTGTGGTTCCTGAGTTGTTGGTTGCTGTATAGTGAAAGCATTACAAGGCTTCCTCTGAACACCATGGCACCTCATTCTTCTCTTTCATATGTTTTAAACTGTGCTGTTACCTGATGGCAGCAAATATCCTGGCAAGTCACTGCTTAGTACAGTTCCCTGTTGCCATTTCATTCAGTTTGTGTTGGTCAGTCTGGTGAGGGTAATAACATGCTGGAAAATCAGACTCAAATTTTACCTACAAGTGTCTGATCCTTTCCACTTTCTACTACCAGATGTTTAGGCGGACTCACCACCGCAGAACTATGATGCTAGATGAGATGAATCCAACACTTAATTTTCTTCTATTCTCTGTCTTCTCCACTCTCCCAGCACCAATGTCAGTATCTTCCAGCTAAGCAGACATCCTATACCTGAACCTCCTCGGTGGACATAGCAAAGACATCGTGGACACAGACATCTCATTGCATCCTCCACAACTGTAAAAAGGTGCCAGGGCCATTTTCTTGTCTACATTCTTACTTACAATACTCTGGTCTGGTGGTTTTGTTGTTGTTGTTTCAACAGTATTAGAATAAGCTACTAATTTTGTAATTGATAATGAAAATTCTGCTGATACTAGCTCTCCAGTCATTTGTTGTTTGTTGCTTAAAAGAACTTTGTAAGTACAATTTAATTTCTCTCATTTCAGCAGGTTGTGTAGTAAGTGTTAAGTCCTGCCTACATTTAACTCACACTTCAGCTTTCTTTTTATTTCTCTTTCCTCTGAAGATCACAGAAATTTTCAATATTATCCACTTTCCTAAACTCCCAAACTTCCAGTTAGAGACCTAGAAAATACACAACATACTTTAGATGTTATGTTTTCTATCTTATTTACATATTGTTATACAATCTTTTCACAGAATTTGTTTAGAGTGTCTGGCAGTGGTGGGTGGCAGTGAACTGAATTGCTCCATCACCTAGACAATATGACAGTAAGGATGACTAAATTGGGACTGCTAGGGAAGATAGTCACAATATAGCCCTTTGTCCTCATATGTTGGTAGGAGCAGGCTTTTTAGATTCATGCCAAGTTCCATGGCAGCCTGTGCTGAAAAAACCCTGAACAAGTAAGAAGAAAAACCCCACCTTATCCCAAAGACTAATGTTGAACTGCTAGAAAAAAAAAAGAATTGCAAATTTCTGATAATCAAAATATTCCTCTGAGGATTTTTTGTAGTGATGAAGATCTATAGCACTGCATCTTGAGAAAAGGTGCTTTGCTGAGGAAGTGGCATGTAACAGGAGCGACTGCAGTTGGCAAAACAGGCTTCAACATGTCTGTGCCTCATCTCCTTGTCAGTTTGAAAGCTGGGGATATTGAGTGGCTTTGTAATACAGACAGTCATTTAAAAAGAAAAAAAATTTCCTAAGCTAACGATGGCCAAGGCTCTTCCCCTCTTAAAAGTA